>JALLPA010000215.1:0-18580 GCA_036939895.1 Thalassiosira exigua
GTGTGTTTACATGTAAAAATAACTGTTTACAAGCAGTCTTAAATGCCCAAGCCAGAAAAATGTTGCTAGTCTTAAATGTTTGATGACTTGTGACCACTTATCAGTCTTAAGTGAGTTTCTGATGAAATAAGAAACACCTAAATTGCAGGTCTGCCAATCAATAAAGGTGGACTAGGCACAACCGTCTCAAGACTGGCATTTGACAAAGACAACCATGCCTGGGCGATGTTCGACTTTCACGGAGGACTGTGCTGCGTCCGATGATTTTTGTGGGCGCAAGAAGAACGCCGGCAAGTGGCTCATCCAAGATGGCAAACTTGGTCTGTCGCAGGACAACGCTTTTATTCCCGCCAATCTCCTTCAGACAATCTACAAAGAAGGTGATGAGACGATGTATGGCTCAAGTGGAAGCTTGTGTAGGGTCATTGGTTGTCATGCTGAGGCTCAATGTGGGAAATGAGGGATGTTTTGAGCTTATCACTTCGGGCAATTCAGCGTGGAAAACATCCCTGCGGGGTGCATATAGGAACGGCGGAGCAAACTCGTCTGCCAGAAACTCCAGGGCTTAGTGGCTGTGCTGGGGGACGGGTGATCGTCGCTTGATCAGTCGTTCCCGTCAGCGGGATTGTCCAGTCCACCCTCGAGCGGCTCAAAAGGCAGATAGCTGGTCCTGTGCAGCTCGTCTCCACGAATGTCCTCGTCGCCGGCCGGACCTCCTCCTCCCACATTGAACCTGATCCTCAGGAGTATTTTTCAATGCTGACTTCAGTGAGACTGTTGCCATCCTCTTCGTGTCCCATGACGCACCCCTCCTCCCAGCCATATCATATTCCACACTGTACAATCTCCCACGAAGGAGGAGTCGTCTTTGTAGGACATAAGGCACCGTCGTTGCAACCAAGGCCAATCAAACTTCCAATTGGATAGCGCCCATACCACCGTCACAGCACGGCATCCGGACTGGATCACCAGCTCTCGGTTCTGAAGCGGAGGTGACTTCCCGAGGCGGTAGAGGCAATAGTCCTCTGCACGGTCCACTGCTTCCTCTGAGACCTGAATATTCTTGATACAGTTTAAAAAATCATTCCATAAACTTTTTGTTTATCCAACAGTCATGATAAGTTGATAACCAATTTCATATCTGATCTACAGACAATAATTTCAATCTGCAGTCAATAATTACATCTATCGGCCATTAACACTCCCGATAATAATGTATTATTTGTGATGCAAAAATTTGTTTTGACTCCCAGTTAGCTCCTCCATGGCCTCCGTGGCCGCCGCGGGATCGAACATCGCCCTCTGCGACGGCAAGCTTGACGAGCTCGTCTGCGATCGCCATTGGCTCGACCGTTGTCCTCCGCTTCGGCGAGCTCGGCCAGCTCTTCCACGGCAGCTGTCAGCTCGACTGTTGCCCTCCGCAACACTTATACCAAGAGCTCACATACTTTTGCACTTCCGTTGCACCACCAGTCCATGCCCCCAAAGTCAATTAAGATTATTTATAGAGGGTGAAACTATCCCGCAACCCCAACCCCCTCCCCCCATTACATCCCCTCCCCTAATACACCCCCGACACAATCTTGTACGGAACCAAGTCGCAATACTCCTTGTAGTATCGTCCATTCATCAATCGAAACTTCTCCGTATCTTGATTCGCCCGATCCGCCAACAATGCCGTGAGGAACACTGTGTAGATCACCACCGACATGCCGTTCTTCATCTTCAGGGGGTTTGCCAGCGAGCACAACGAATAAGCGGCCGTCAGCTCAAAGAAGTATCGGAAGTGACGTGCCATGCCCCAGAACCCCGGCGCCAAGAGTAGCGACGTCTTCTCACTTGACTTTCCCGTCTTGCGATTCTCCATCGTGTATTTGGCGTGTATGTACCGCGGGTCCGATCCCCAGATCTAGCAGCTTCCTTTCGTGGTGCAGAACATGTCCCGCAAGAGCCCCAACCCCGTGATGCCGAGGACGAACAGCGCCAGGGCCGCGGGGAACGTCAACCCCGAGGGGTTTTGGACGCAGAATCGCGAGTGGAAGGTGTACACCGCGGGGACCCACACCAGGCATCCCCACTGGATCTCGTACCCCGCCCGATCGACGATGATGTCGATGGAGCGCATGTAGCCCATCTCCCAGAAGAAGAACTTCACCAAGTAGAGGTATTGGCTCAGCGCCGCGAAGAAGAGGCCCCAGTCCAGCTCCCCGTGGAGTCGGTACGAGCGGTAGCAGAAGGACCATCCCGCGAGCTGCCAGAAGGTCATCGAGAAGCGGCAGTTGACGAACCGCTTGAGGTCCAGCCCGAAGACGCGGGGGTACAGCTCCGTCCCCCAGAGGTAGTCTTTCACCCAGCTCCCGGAGGAGCCGTTGTCCTGCGTCGACGGATGGTATAGCCCCTTGTACGTCAAGAACATGCAGAAGACGATGCCGAAGAGGTTCAGGAAGGCGAGCGTCGACGGGAACCGATCGTACAGGATCCCGAAGCTGTACGGCTGATACACCCCACAAATCGTCCCTTCGATCGACGAGGGCAACGATAGCATTCTCTCTCCGGCCTCCCCGCACGGTCCCAAGTCGCTCCCCAGCAAGAACAGCGCCGCGAAGGCGAAGCAGTGCTTCACCCCGTTGTCCACGTATCGGGGGACGTGTCCCGTGGCGGTCTCGGGTCCCGTCTCGATTTTCCCGGGGAGGGATCGCTCCAGGACCAGCGCCGCCGCCATGAACGCCAGCACCAGCGAGGCCCCGTCGCGCGAGGGGCGGACGGACAGACCGGCCTCGAGCACCCCCCGGGCGCACGATCCCAAGTTCGACAGGCAGTAGGGCGCCGCCTCCGTCAGGGGATGGGTGACCCTCCACCCCGACTCCGGCGCCGAGGCCGCGAACTCCGCCGAGGTGACGTGCGCCAGGAGGAGCGACAGGAACGGGCTGACGACGATCAGGACGAAGAGGTACGGGTTGGCCTCGATGCCGCCCCCGTGGACCCAGTTCGTCCCGGACTCGTAGGACTCGGCCTCCTTCGCCTTCGCGGGAGGAGGGGAGGACGGAGGGGGCGAGTCGGGCGCGGCCGAGGCGGGGGCGGCGCCCCCCCCGCCCGAGGGGGAGGCGGCGGCGGCGGCAGCGCCGGGGCGCTTGCGCAGGTTGTATCGATGGCCTCCGCTCATCGTCGTCGTCGTCGAGGGAGGAGGGAGCGCACCGGCGGCGGCGGTGGCAACGGCAACGAGGAGAAGCGCCAAGGTGCACCCACTCAGTCCAATACAAAAGGGTCACCACTACGATAACTACTCATAAAAATATTGATTTCATCCCAGGGGTATGAAAAGTTTTGAGCAAGGGTCGAGTGTGATTTAGAGTTTAGATAGGGGTTTTTAGCTTTTTCCGTGCTAAATTTTAAAGCACTAATACCATCGTCTTAGATAAATAAGTTTATTCATTATCCTACTCGACTCCCGCAAGGCATAAGTTCATGGATCATCCTAGTGTTTCCCCCCCCTGTGGACCGAGGAGAGGGGAGAGGACCAAATTAGGTCTACGTCATTTGTTTTATTAATTTTTCATATTAATAATTGAAAATAAATAGTATTATCTTTATGATTATTTTTTATTTTAATATGTGAATATTTTAAAAATATTAGTTATTACGATACAGCTAGCTCTGGCATTGGCATTGGTAAAGATTTTGAGAGATTGGAGATTGGACCTCCTCTTTGGCTTGTTTCCTCCGCCTCCGTCCTGCCCATTGGGCGGCGACCCACGCTGACCATGGATGTGGTCGGGAACGACCACGTGCCGCGCTCCTCCCTCGCGAATGGCGGCGACGGTGACGGCGACACGTGTGCGCTACTGGGGACGACAGAAGGTGTCGCTCAACGTCTACAGAAGCAACCAAACGAGAAGTCAGCTCACGCAGACGGTGGGCAATCATGGCCAGGATTCATCCAGAACCGGCAAAGGTGTTCGTATCCAGCTCTCATTGCGATCTTTGCCGTCCTTTGTACGATCGTCTTCTCGCTCCTCAAGCCATTCCTATGTTACGATCATTGTTCCACACAATCCGATTGGAACCCCGACCTTTTATCCGCAGAGAGCGAGTCTCCTTGGGCAAAGGAATCCGTTTCACACCACCAAGGCACCAATGAAACATGTGGTCTGGCATTAACAAAACTCTGTTTTCCAGAATACACAAAAGAAATGGCGATCGAGGCTATACGACCCACAACTTGGACCTGTGGCGACGACCACAACGAAACATCGGATCCTTACGATATAATTTCTTTTGTCCACATATTCAAAGCATCGGGAACGACCATTCGCGATCTATTCAAAGAATATGCGTTGGCGTGTCGCAAAACTTGGATGTGTCTTATTCAGTGTACCGACCCAAAACTTGTGCATTCCATCCGAGATGGACGGGATTGGGAGCCCTGTAAAGTGAAAAACTTCACAGACGGGAGGTACAATGCATCGAAGAATGCGAACAAAGGATTAGCTCACATCAGCAACGAGCGTTTGAGAACAATCAATTTATTTGGTGGCCACATTCGTATCGGGACGGGAGATNCTCCAACAAATGGTGAATCAAGGTTATATCAAAGGCATTAGCCTTCCTTGCAAGCTCGCTCCGCTCCCTGGTAGATGCCCCATCTGTGACGCGGCAAGTGCAACCAAAATTAGCCGAGGTAGACTGGTGGACACGACGAAGCTACCTGTGGGTACTCGTTTTCATATTGATTTCACATTTTTCTCAACTGAATCGATACGCAGCTTCACCTCTGCTCTGATGATTGTGGAGGCTACTGAGTGATACATTTGGTTCTTCCCTTGCAGACACAAGAGTGCACCAATCGACTTATGTCTCTTCTTCTTCAGCTACCTTCGAAGACAGGGATTGCCAGCAAATCAACTACGTTCAGATGAAGATGGGGCCCTGGTTAGAAATACTGAATTCTGTGCAATGGTGTACAAAGGTCTTGGCTCGGTGTTGGAATCCACAGGAGGCTATGCATCTACAATCAATGGCAAGGCTGAATCTCCAAACAAAACAATCAAGCGCACCATCAGAGCAAGCCTGATAGGATCAAACCTCCCTGACCCTCTTTGGTGCTTTGCAGGACAACATGGCACCCAAATCCATAATCAATGTCTCAATCGAATCACGGGCCGTCCTCCAGCACTTGGATACTGCAAAAAGCTCATCCCAGCTCAGAAACTATATGTCTTTGGATCAAAAGCAAGAATAATTCGCCACCTCCAGGCTCAACGAGCTCTTTCTGCACGTACTGCTGGCGACACCCGCTCCTATCTTGGCGATGCAATATTTCCAAGCGAAACTGAGCCAGCGACGGCAAGCTCATACGATGGCATCTTCCTGGGCTTTAGCAACAATCCAGCAGTGGCGCTCATCTACAAGAAGGGCCAGACTGCTGGTGGTAAAGATCTTTCAGACCGAATCGTTCGATCCCATCATGTCATTCTACCGACAGCGTTATACGTGAGGTCTTCTCAGCAGTGAAACGTGGCCTTTACGTCCAAGACCTTGCACTCTTTATTAGATTTCCTCGTTCAAACATTGTCCCAACCAAACTCTTCGAAGACAGTCAGCCATGCATTGATATTCTTCAAGCCATTACCATCACATCTCGCGTCAAACACATCGCAGTCCCCCTCCACTTCATCCACGATCAAATCTTCCAATCAAAGTTTATCATTCAAAATATAGGCACTCACCTAAATCCTGCAGACTCTGGCACCAAACCTACTTCTGTGTCAGTACTTTTCAAGCACAGTGATTATCTCACTGGAGTATGCTATTTTCCGCCTAGCGACTCAGAACACTACAAACTTCTTGACCTTAAGAACTTCCGCCCTTCGCCCTACGAAACCAATCTTACATCATGATTCTCTTCTATCTGATCATACATTTATACATCTTACCCTACCTTCAATTGCTCTACATCACTTCATTCTCTATTCTTCTACATTATATTTTCTTTGCCTTGCAAAGAGAGGGGGGAGGAGTTGTGGATAACTACACTTTCCACAGGTTTCCCACTGTTTCCAAAAACCTAGCGATTACGCAGTCTATCAGAAAACACATAACCATACGAAAACATTCATTCCTAAATCATTCATAATGTCTTGGTTCGTCTTTTCAGACAGACGTGTTGCTTGGGCGTATCTATGCACCCCACAGGTGGTCTACCTCACCTAAAAGTCTGTATGCCCGTCCGTGCGTCCCCCCAAAAACCTTTGCAAAGCTCGTGTAAATTGCCAAAAAACATATTAATTACGATGCTATTAAAAACAAAATCGAAAACTTGACAGATTCGGGAGAAGTTTTCATTCCCGTGCTAACGATGAACTGAAACCTACAAAACCTACGAGAGACCAAAACAACAAAAAGAGCATGTTCAAGTTTGATGAAAAATCCTTCTGTTCTTACAATTTACGCTAGAAAATGGAAAGACTCGAAGAAAAACTGATCCTTTAACAATGAAACGGATTAGTAATCGAAGCTTGAGCACCCGCGTACCAATTTATTTACACATTTTGTTTCTTTTGGGATCCGATGCGAATCGGCGATCGCGTGCATCAGGACAACTGGCATGAAATGGCGACACACATTAACACGTCATTGTTCTGGATCTATCTGGGGCCGGCAAGGATTGTCGCCGGGCTCCGTTGCCATTGTCGTTGTCACGATTGTCGGGCATGATAATGTTGACGAAGCGGTCATGTTATTGTTGACAAAATCGGACGTATTATCGATGACAAACCCGCTGCAGCACTGCATAAACACCATAACAATAACGCCAACATCATGAAACAGTAACACTACTACTGAAGCCATCTTGTCTCCCTCCTCAAACCATTGCCACTACTTCCCTCCCTAACCTCCTTTGCCATTGCCTTAGCTACCCGTGTGTGAATGCTACTGTCATCTACTGTTCCATCCACCATCCAAATTTGGCTGTAACCAACTGTCCCCATATAATGAGTGCTCCCAACCCAACCTCCGACAGAATCTTTGCCTACCATCCATACATTTGGGAAAACTTCTGGAAAGATGCACCCAACCTTGGTATATGACCGCATTCAGCCAAAATCCTCAGCATTTTTCCATTGTCAGGGAATAGCTTGACGGCTGTTTAACTGTTGGCGGTGAGAATTGTGTGTTTGAGCAAGTCCAAGTCAAGTGCAACACAAGGGAATGTCAACAATGTTATCACAAAACTTATCTCTGAAAATCGGTGAAATATTATTATGGGGACAGCGAAGTGTGTCATCAATATGTAGGTGTCCCGATTTGTGTATATTCTGTCAACGAAAATGTTCCTAAAAATAGAGACACGGATGACTGCAAAACAGTAGGATCGCCAATGATGTTGTTATTGACAGTCTGTCAAGAGAGTGTGATATTTCCATTTTTCGGCGAGGATTTGAACTGGCGAATATAAAATTAGAAACAAAGGATAAAATGGCCTTGACAGAAAGAGCCTGAAAGCCTACGTCGAGAGGATGCAAACTTGGGAGGCATGATGGCTAAGTTAGTAAAACAGGAGAGAAGATTCATATTTCAACTTGCTTCCGACCTCGCTCGCTCCCATCCCTTTGGCCAGCTCGAAGCTTTTTTTGTTGATTTATACAATGATATGACTCCATCTCCATCCACTCGAGACAGGCTCTGGATCTGATCGTTGATCGTCCTTCGCTCCCACCGCCTCTGGCCTCTTGCTCGCGTTATTGTACCCACATGTCCATTGGGCGACAACACGGGTCATGGATGGGATCGAGAACTACCACGCGCCGCGCTGGCGATGGCCACTGGAGAAAGACGGCGATGGTAACGGTGTTGTTCCACGTCGTCAACCAAAAGTGGAATCGGCTCCTAGAGACGGCGGTGATACGCACCGAGGAGTCTCAGAAGGCCAAAGCGCCGTGAAGATCCGGCGAAAGTTCTTGTATCCAGCTCGCACTTTGCCCTGTGCTATCTTTGCCCTGATCATCATTCTTTTTCACACAGCATTCATCAATTATTATTACATTTCCATACTAGCTGATCGGAATCCTGAACTTTCACCCGGAAAGTGGAAGTCTGATTTGGCTCATTTTGACCAGTATGACGCGGTTAATGCAAATGAATCTGATTCATGCGTCATCAAGCATGCAGATGCAGGAGCCAACCAAACATGTCATTATTTTTTGACAAAAAAAACAACTATGCTTTCCAGAATATACTAAAGAGATGGCGGCGGAGGCGATACGGCCCACAACTTGGACCTGTGGCAATAGCCACGATGACAAATCAGATCCTTACGATATATTTTCTTTTGTTCACATTTTCAAAGCATCTGGAAGTACCATTCACAATTTATTCGAAGAATACGCATTGGCATGTCGCAAAAATTGGGTGTGTCTTATTCATTGTACTGACCCAAAACTCGTGTATTCCATTAGAGATGGACAGAACTGGAAGTCTTGTAAGGTGAAATACTCACAGACGGGAGGTACAACGCATCGAAGAATGCGAACAAAGGATTGGCTCACATCAGCAACGAGCGTTTGAGAACAATCAATTTATTTGGTGGCCACATTCGTATCGGGACGGGAGATTACCTTACCCATAACGCTTCGTTGCAAACGAGGAATGCACGCGTTAGGCACGTTGTGTTCTTGCGGGATGCGAAGCATCGATACGTCAGTGCAATGCTTTATAAGGACAAAAAGAAAAGAGACCAAAACGAAATCGAGACAGAGGAAAACCACCCCCTAGAAGAAGTGGTCGTGCGAATCAAAGAGAAGGTTTGAGATGCCAGGAGTAATAACGAATACTTTCTCAAAAGTGAAAGCTATCTACTCATGCCAGACCAGGAAATTGTGCACGCGTTTAAGCGGAACACGAAGAACAAGACAGACAAAGTTGAGCGAATCGAAGCAAAAGTTCATATGATGGTGGAGAATCTAGTCAAATACAATGCCATCGTCGGTATGACGGAAGACATGATCGGTTCCATGGGGATTTTAAGGCATGTTTTGGGAAGCAGCAAATCTGCAAAAGATGTCCGAAGAAATGTTACCGAAGTCTTTGATAGATACACCCCAAATCGGGACAAAATCATAAATGGAAGTGAAACCTCTAATGCATCCAGCTTGGGTGGCATGATTTTGAATCCTTCTGAGTACCACAACGTATCCACCTCTTCAGTGCTGCAAGCATTAGCTCAAGATGTGGAATTCGATAACATTTTCACCGAATATTGCAAGTACGAACAAATACTGACGGATTTCGCATTGCATATGCACAAGATTCAATATGATGCGTTGGACTTGTAATAATGGATGATAATGTTGGCGTAATCGCATTGGCAATGTTGGACCTAAACATTTGTGGTCGAGAGACTTGGTAGAGCACTCATGAATGTGTCAATAAGAGTAATGTATGATCCATTACCTAACAAGAGGTCTCCTCGTCCAACATCCTCGTGACTTGTCTTGCCACGAAAGCCGTAGGACGCCGTAACTCGTATGATCCATTGGAGTAATTTTGATGGCTGACAATAGAAATTGCTGTTAGACCAGTTTGTGTGTAGAGAATATTGTAGATTCGCCTACTTTTGTGATGTTATCACTGCATAATGATGAAAGTGGTACTTCAAAAATCATGGGAGGACATCAACTCTCTGCTATGCAGATGAGATATGGAAATATCTTTAAAAGATGAGTGCGCCATGATGCTACAAGCTGAAAGACACACACTTCTGCGCTAAGGAGTGCAGCCAGAGTCCCCCAGAATTTGATAGACAGGAGGAAATAAGACTGCGGATCTGTCTCGGTTGATTCAGAATCTGCAGGGGTGTTGGATCGCTGTCAGTTGACATGCTATACATCGGACTCAGTATCTAATGATTATTACTTAGCTAGAACATCTTAATTTGATGTCCAACTCCATCAAGACAATGCAATGGCAGGCTTAGTAAATTATGCATCAGTGTATTGCTATATTTTGTTTGGAAGATCTTTGCTGCTTGGCATTGACGAATTCATGGCGACTGCCATAGTCGTCTTTGATGGGCAATGATTGCCACGGCTATGTACTAACAAAGATCCCATACAATACCTTCAGGGGACACCTATCTACTGACATCGCCAATTGAGGTCAATTGTGACCCTCAATATTTTAGAGAATATCATATTGTGATGGTCACCATAGTTGAGCCAATGGACAAGAGGCTAATATTTCCATGGTGTAGATAGGTAGTATGAAAGCTTTTGTTATGTTCCCATATCCATTGACAACCTTTTGACATATTTCTAACCCCCGCTTATCTCTTATGTTCGGGATGTTGGTGGGTTGCATGAGGATTGCTAACAAATGCTAACAAAACCCACTAACACCCCCACTTGGCGTCTGTCAGTGGCTCTACCCAACAACGGCCACTAAATCAACACCTATGGGACATTGCCCCCATAGCCGAGCCCATCATTGCTGATGGACACACTATTCTGTTGCCTGTTATGACCATCAGTGGTGCAAAGGTGCTGGAATATGCCTGGCAAAAGACCTCACCAATTCCCTGCAGGAGCAACTCTCGATCACCTCTGCTTAAGCCAAAAGGGAGTATCCTCTCACATCCAGGGTGGTGCCAAAGCTTATCGCCGATGGTCAGCATAACTGGTAATAAATAACATGCACCAGGGGTGACAGAAATGTGCCGTTTTTGTTGGAAACATCGGCTTTGCAAGGTTTTTAGCATTTAGGGTTGATTTTACATAGTTTTATTCATAATGAATGCCTAAAAGATGAATCCATGGTTCCATAGATCATGAGAGAACATCTGTGCATATCAGAAGTTGTACTATGTGACCATCCTTGGTATAAGCCTGACTGTGGAAATATGATTTCACTGTTCTCGTAGATAAAGATACTCAACAATCAACAGATGGGTCCAGAATGAGGGAGAATGCTTTGGGGACAATACAAATTGCATATGTGGACAGTTGGGGTGTGTACATTGTGTATGAAAGTTGTCAAGAAGAAATGACCTTGGACAAAAAATGTGCCTCAAATACCTTAGGTTTGATCTGTTCATGACGAAAATATGCTAAAGAATTGTTACGGGAATGATTGCATGACATATTAAATGAAACAATGTCGTTGGAATATACAAACAATAGTCATACTGTCATCAAATGCCCTAAATTCTCAGAGTACCTCCATGGCATCAATCGATTTGCCCTGCTATGTTTATTTCAGGGTGTACTTCCTGTTGGTGAAGTGATATTCTATATGGGATCATTGAATGGTCCTTTATACCTGTCAACAATCATAACTTTGCACTGCGATTCCAATCCATGGCAGCTATCAATCTAGAATATTCGAGTATAATGTACTCTGTTGATGGGAATGGGAACATGGTGATAAAAGAAAAAAAAGGTTGATTCGGGGACTTCTACTGCTACTGCACGGAAGGGTTAAAACAATGCCTGTTTATTCAAAGAAGTTATAATACCTCAAGCTTCCCCCGGCAAACTATTTGCTTTATTTGCAATGAGTACTCCAGTGAGTGAAGTGTTCAATGCCAACAACTGGAAATGCTGATTTCTATTGGTGGAAACCTGAAACATAAGAAAATCAGCAAGAAATTGATCTTTTCGGTGAAAGTGATGGGTGATCAGCAAGCCAAACAAAGTCAAAACCCAAGCTCTTTTATTGTTTTGGGATATCTTGATTTCTTAAATGGTAATGATTTGCGATCAAGGCCCAGTCTATGTTGGTCCCACTTTGTCACCCCACTGAGATGCATTGACCCTCCTTGTCCTTTGCCTTTTTCTATTTCTTCCCAATTATCTTCTCTCCAAGCCTGTCCCGAAGAGAGCCATCATAACATCAAATGCCTCACTCCTTTGCTCACCCTACCTCCATATTCTTCCCAATCTTCCGTGGTTGTTACAAACACTTTGAAAACGCCAAAGCATCCACCGTGGGAGGCGTTATTAGGAATCTTTCCAGGTATCACAACGTATCCACATCTTCAGTGCTGCAAGAATTAGCCAAAGATGAGGAATTCGATGATCTTTTTACTGAATATTGCAAGTACGAACAAATGTTGGCGGATTTCGCATGGCATATGCATAGAATGCAGCATGATGCGTTGGACTGGTAATAATATACGATAATGTTGGTGTTGGTAACTGGTAGCCCCAAAAATTGCATTGGCAATGTTGGACCTAATCATTTGTTGCCGAGCGACTTGGTAGAGCACTCATGAATGTGTCAATAAGAGTAATGTATAATCCATTACCTAACACGAGGTCCCCTCATCCAACGTCCTCGTGACTTGTCTTGCCACGAAATCCGTGGGACGCCATAACTCATGCAGAACTCGGAGGGAACTGCGAAAAAAAACTCCTCTGAGGGCAACAACTCTCAGCTATGCATCGGCTGTCCAGAAGACACTTCTCCCGACCGCCTTTCAACAGAATTTCGCAGAGATCCAACACCTACGCCCCCTAGCCGTCCATTGCTATCCGGGATCCCCTCCAGTACATTCCATACCTCATCAGCCGCCATCTCCTTTGACAGGAACTGAAGATACGAAGACACGATTTTGACCGCGTCGGATCCGCTCTCGTCGACTAGCTCTATTCTCAAATGACGGATCCCCGCCCGAATCCATTGGTCCATGCTGGCCACGCCCGATTGCGACTCCGCCATGAACACGGTGTTCCTGCAGCCCATGTCCGCGAGAACCAAGTTGTCCTTCCCCCCCTGGTCGCGCAAGTGCACGGTATTCCTCGTGCACACGTGGCCGCAATCCCGATACGAGTTTCCCTTCGACAGGAACCGCGCGAAGACGCAGTGCTCGGTGTGAAAGATGGGCATGTGCTGGTGGACGACGGCCTCGAGCCGCGACGCCTTGTCCCCCAGGAGCGTCGCCAGCTCCGCGATCGCGTCGCCGCTCAGGTCGTACGCCGCGGTGATGCGGCTCAACCCCGATCGCAGGAGCTCGTGGGCGGCGATGGCGTTCGCCGCGTTGAGGCTGAAGTCTCCGATGAGTTCCGGGATGGTGACGTCCACCGTCTCGCCGCCGGGGCTCGGGATGGCGACGCGGCCTCCCGCGCCTCCCAGCTGCGTCAATCTGTACAGCAATCCGGCGGATCGGACGAGGATGCCGTCGGGGTTCGTTTTGAGGAGAGTGCGCCATATCCCCTCCTCTCCTGGCTTGATGACACGAGGACTTGCCACCACCACTCGCAAGTCTCGCGACGATCGGGCCTTGGCCTCTTGGATGCGGGAAACCGCAGCCCGAATGCCGTCGATTTCGAGAAAGTCGACAATGATCTCAGATATCGCCTCCGCGCTGCTCTCGCTGTCGCTTAATATCATGTTGCACAAAGCATCCACTTGCTCGTAGTTTCGAGCGAGGACGGACAGCTTGGCACGCGTCTCGGGCCGGTCCGCGTGGACGTCGCGCGACATTTCATCGAGCAGCAGATCCACGACCGAATCGCCGACGACGTCGCTCGCGGGGTGCGCGCGGGCCGAAGGGAAGTTGGCTTCGAGGTCCTCCAACGCCCGGCGCCTCGCGTCCTTCACCCACGACATGGGACACCACGATCCCTCTTCCAAGCCGCTCAGGTCCAACTCCGAGAGGCTCCACCGGCTGTTGCCCAACGTGCCAATAGCCTTGGCAATGGATTTTTCGCCGACGCCGGATCCCTTGGCTTCTTCCAACGTCTCCTCGTTGGAACTGCTCGCCTCCCCCGCCCTCCCGCTCCCCTCGTCGACGACGCGCACGGTCAGCGGCGTCCCGATCCGTCCCTCCACGACGACCCTCGCCGGAGACTTCGGCGGATCCAGCTCCGCGAGCTTGCGCATCCGCTTCGCCGTCGTCGCGTCCGACGTCTTCCAGACGTGCGCCCCCCTCGGCGCCAACGGGGCAGCCCGTCGCTTCCGGTCGTTGTCCTTCCAACGCCGCTCGACGTCCCGCCCGAAGCGCACGACGGCCCTCCCATCGTCGCGGAGCGTGACGTCGTAGATCGGCCCGCCCAGCTCCTCCTCTTGCGGCCTCCCGCGATCGATCACGACGCCGTCGCCCCTCTTGAGGGGGACTCCGTCCTCCTCGTCGCCGTCGTCGTCCAATGCCACGACCAGCGCCCCTCGCTCCGCGCCGACGACCCGTCCGACGTGCACCCCCCGATGCCGGGGGGAGCGCCCTCGCACGAGGCGCTGGTGGCGCGGACCCTCGAAGAAGCCGGGGGTCAGGCCGTCGTGGACCTCGTCTTGGCCGCGCGCGAAGACGTGGGTCAGGTCGCGGCGCGACACGCGTTCGTCGCTCGAGGAGAGGACGCGTCGGGAAGGAGGAGGGGGGACGGCCGCGGCGTCCCCGCTGTGCTCCGAGGACAGCTCGGCCCAGGCGGCGTCGATGGCCTGGCGATACCTGCCGTCGCGAAGGGTGGCCATCGAAACTGAGAATGAGTCGGACGAAGAGGGGGAACCATGCGGAGGAAAACGAGAGAAACTCACGCCCGCGTCGTCGCGGCCACGTACGACGCGTCCTTCAACCTCCCCTCGATCTTCAGGCAGGACACGCCGGCCCGGACGAGTCCCTCCACCTGCTCCAGGCCGCAGAGGTCCTGCGGGCTCAGGAGGTATCCGACGCCTTCTTCGTCCCCGCCGTTGCCTACCTTCCCCCCCATAATGCCCTCGATACCGTCGAAGCTCAAGTGCCTCAGCTCGCCGTTCGCGATCAGGCCGTACGGGAGTCGACACGCCTGCGCGCACTGGCCGCGGTTGGCGCTCCGTCCCCCCCACGCCTCGGACGAGAAGCACTGTCCCGAGTAGGAGACGCACAGCGCGCCGTGGACGAAGGCCTCGATTTCTGTGTCCGTGTTCGCGGAGATTTGCGTGATTTCCGACAGGCTGAGCTCCCGGCCGAGAACCTTGTGGACGATGCGTTTTTGCGCGTCGGCAGAGTTAGGTATTGGCGCTGGAGCACAGCGAGGCGGCCAGAGGCGGCCTCTGGTGCGCTAACAAATCCATCGTTTTTCGAACCGCGGCAATTGCTACGCGCGGCCAAGCACGGCTGCAACGCAAAGCTTCGAAACGAGCGGTCGCTTTTGCCTCTGAGGCGAAACGCGCAGCGACCGGATTGCGACACACATTTCATACGCGCATGCCCCACCGCAAATCGATCGTGGTCCGAACGCGGCGACTCATTCATGTGGCCAAGCATGGCTGCAACGGCATTGAAACCAAGAAATCGATTTTGCCTCTGTGATGAACTTAGCTCTTCTTCGCGTCCGTTGCGATCGAATTTTCCGGCACTTTCGCTCGCCTCGAACGATGCCATCGAGGCATACGCTGGGCAAAGCACGGTTTCATCCCCCTCCGGCAGCCCTCCAAAAACCACGGCCGTCGCGGGATCGAGCTCGTATGCCTCCAAAAGGTCGACCCCGGCAGGTTCGAGCCGAAACCCACAACAAGAAGACATTTGAGGGCCTTTTCCAGGTGCAAACGGAAATACTTTTCGGCTCCGCGGCTCCGCCTCTTTGGCCTTGCGAGAGGAAGGGGCTGGAGCTCAATCAAATTGAAAAAAATTGGGCATGTGGGAGTGCATGCGTCGGCAATGATCTCCACAGACGGTGCTCGCTGAGAGGTTGAGCGAGGCTACGTTGCGGTTGCCATCTTGCGCCTAGCTCAATTGCGACACGTAGTCTGGACGCCTCTGCTGCGGCCTCGGCCCTGGCGGATTCCTCCTGAGAAAAGTCCATACTCAGCTCCTCGAACGAAAAATGAAAGGAAACTCTTGTTGTTTTTTTCAGGAATGAAGCTTGACATTGGAGGGCCTTTTCCAGGTGCAAACGGAAATTACTTCTCGGCTCCGCCGCTCCGCCTCTTTGGCCTTGCCAGCGGAAGGGGTCGGAGCCCAATCTGAAGACAGCGTTGGGCATTTCGCGTTCGCGTCCGGCCCGAAGTCTGAAACCCAAACCAAATTTCGTTCCGAGGCTGCAGAGAACTTCACATGGGTCTCCAGATTCGGGCGGCTTCGGCCTCGCGGATCTACCCGCGACGCACCCGAACGAAGCCGACGATTTACTATGCCGAGTCAGCCAGCCGAGTCGGTCGAAAGCAAGCCGAGAGTAGGCCGAATCCGCCAACGGATCGGCCAAAAGTGTCCGGCTCAATTTTCGAAACGAACTCACCACCCGCGTGGCGTTGGTCCGCTCGGCCGCGAACTTCACCCCGTCCGCGCACGAGACGGTCTGCTGCGTCGACGCGTGAATTTCCAACGGAGCTCCGTCCAACCCCCTTCCGTCGTATCCGAGGCCCTTCGCTCGCATTTTTGCGGAGAGGCGATCGACGACTTCCTTCACGATGCGGGAGACTCCCGCGTCTTGGACGATGATCGCGTCGGCGCCGCAGTTCCAGATTTGTTCCACGAGGTCCTGGACCTCGGGAAGTTCCGCATCGAAGACGAGGGTGTTGAACGCGACGTAGACCCGGACGCGATGGGCGTGGCAGTATTGTACGGCGCGAGCTAGAGAGGCGGGTCCGTCCGCGGGGGGCTCGTACGCTCCGTCGTCCCTCTTTGCATTTCGTTTCGAAGGAGGAGGTCCGTCCCTCGGATCCGCCTTCCGTCCCCCCCTCGCTGCGGCCTCCAGCCGTCCGCCGAAATCGCTCTCTTCCCCCCGGTCCTGTTCGCCCATTCCATCGTCGCTCCGAAGCAGGCTCGGATCGGGGTCGAAGTTCGCCGCCCGCGCCCGAGCGGAATACGACGTCAATCCCAAGTACACGGCGTCGGCTCCGTTGGCCACGGCGGCTTTCAGCTGAGGCCATCCCCCCGCGGGGGACATGAGCTCCGGGGGGGATCGGGGGCGAACGGGGGGGGGGCTGCGGGCGCCGGAGGAGGAGGAGGCCGCGCCGGAGGAGGAGGCAGAGGCGGAGGAGGACGAGGAGGCGGAGGGGGCGACGGAATAGTCCAGATCATAACGCCACAGAGCGGGAGACTTCCGCCGGTCGATCGCGCGATCGCGCGGTCGCTTCTCCTTCTTCGACTCGGCCGTCGCGCTCGGACGACCGGCGCCGTCGACGTCGAAGTCGACGTCCTCCGCCCGCGCCCAAGCCGACGGTAGGGCGCGGGGGCGGTCGCCCCCGCCCGACGGCCCGCCCGGCCCGACGAAGGCGCGCGCGGGACGGGAAGAGCCGAAGAGGAGGAGGAGGGGGAAGAGGGCCGCCGCCGGCGTCATCTTGGCGTTGACGGCGACGACGGTGTTGCCTGGCGCGCGCCCGGCGAATCGTTGCCAGTTGCCTTGCTGATTGATGGTTCATGGTTCACCCGTTGGATTGGTGATGTGAATTAGCGACAATTGAGATATTAATTCGTAGTGTTCATATTATTGTTTGTAAATGACTAAAATCAATACTTTATCGCCAATGGTCGCTTAATATCTATCTTGCATATCTTGCATCTTGTATTGTGCCATGCGCCCTGTGTGCACAACGCACAACGGCGGGCTCGATCGAGCGAGGCTCGACTTAGCCGCTTCTTCTTTTGTTCGGACCCCCCCCCCCCCCCCCCCCCCCCCCCCCCCCCCCNGTGAAGCATCTTTCGCCGAAGGGGCTCGGGCGAGGGGATTCGAGTCACATCTTCGGATGTGACTCCAAATCCGCCCCCCGCCCCCCCATCCGTCTCATTCTTCCCCGCTCCCATACTTAGGAGCATGGACAGCTAAGTAGGAGGAGTCCTTCTTCTTCTTTTTCTCGGCCCAACGGGCCGCCCGGGCGGCGGCGGCGGCCTCGTTGTCGTCTGCGATGGATAGAAGATGCCGGCGCCAGCGGCCAGCGGCGGTAAGATAGTGCTCACACTTGATAAAAACTTGTACAATATCGTACTACTATGGAATAGATGCAATGTGATGTATCAGCCAAGAGCAGCCAAGTATGTTGCATTCCGTCAAGTTGAGCTCGTAAAAATCACAATCAAAAGATATCAACAGCATAATATGTAGCGGTGATGGAGAGCGGAGTATCAGGCAGCCAAGTAGATACCAAGTATCTTGTGGCATTATGTGGCACGCCGTCAATTTGAGCTCATAAAATTAAAATCAAGATACGAGTGAATAACCATTTCTCGGACAACTGATTTCGTAAATTTACGTACAACTAGGCATGTTGCGAGGTGCTGTAGTGACGCACAGGATTCTAGGCGGCTAGATATGAGGTTGGGGCCTTAAAGTAGGACTAATTAACTAACATTTACCCGCTTGGTTCGTTTCCAAACCCCCTCCTCCTTCCTCAGTAAACCCGGCTCCTAGGCCTACGGAATTTCAATTTTTTTATGGGGGTCCATTTGTCAGACAACGCACGCACTTTGCGTGATAAATATTTTACGGATAAGCAATTTTCGTTTTTCCGTCACCTCTTGACCCTCTGAACTTGCCGCTCTCATCTCTTGTGCTCAACAAAGCATCACTCGTCGCACCATTCCTCCTCCCCCGACTCGGACTCAGACTCGCTGGACTTCTCTTCGTCGTCGGAGCCCCACTCCAAGCCGCGGGAGGGCGCATCGTCCTCCTCC
>JALLPA010000216.1:0-16908 GCA_036939895.1 Thalassiosira exigua
GGGGGGGGGGGGGGGGGGGGGGGGGGGGGGGGGGGGGGGCGACGATGGCGACGGGTCGGAAAAGGGGACGGGGTCGGTCGGGTGGACCCCTTCTTCTCGAAAGGCGCGGCGGACGGTTTTCCGCTTCGATTGCGTCGATGCGATGCGACCGCCTCTCGCTCTCAGGAGGAGGGGGGAAGGGGGGAGGGGGACGACGAGGGGCGCCTTTCCGGGTACGACCCGGGACGACGGGGGCGCTCGGGCGGGACGTCGGGGCGTCCGTCCGCTTCTCTCGCGCAGCGCGCCGGTCGGGGGAGACCGCGGCGTCGTCGTCGAACAAAACCCGGCGAGACCGTTTCTGTGCCGCAGCTGTGCGGAGCGCGACCCCGTTTCGTTCCTCGCCTCGAAGGAGTCCTGATTGTCCACGGCATCGGATTGGCGGGGAGCACCGAGGGCGAGCGATTCGACAGGTCGATGAAGTCCAAGTTCTCGGGAGGCACAGCTCGTTCGATCGGCGCAGGGAGAGATCTCCGCACTCGAACAATCCCCAAGGGCGGTTGTGCAGCCTTACAAAAGGTGGCGCCTTCGGGCGAGCACGGTTGCGGTGCTCGAGGGAGTAACATGGGTATGCGGGAGCAAGAATTCGCTCTCGGCCGGGGGCGGCCTCTCTTTCTGCCGACGGGAATCTTCGAGCTTTGGCGACCTTTGAGCTGGAGGCCGCCCACCGTCCTGCGACGGCGGGAGTTCGAGCGATGCTGGCAAGGTCTCTCGGATCTCGACGATTCCCGGGAGGAAGTGCGGCTCGTAGGACGGGGGCTCTTCGTCGGGCGTCGGCGGGTCCGGGGCGGGAGGCAGGGTCGGGGGCGACGGCGGCCGGCTTCGCTTGTGCGCCGCCGCTGTTTCCTCGTGAGGTTCGAATCGCCAGTGGCGCGAGCTTGAGCAAAGAGCAAAACTCGGAATTCAGAGGTGAGCGTGCTTAGAGCGAGCTAATTTCAATGTCGTCCCAGTTTAACCCGTCAAGGAACAGATCAGTTCACTCAGCCCGTTGCAAAAGTCTCGTTTTTGGAGCCAGCTTGGCGGCTAGGCACACGCGTCGCCTCCTTTGCTCCGAGAGCGCCCAGCACTTCTGAAGCTTTTCATTTCATTTTTCACCCTCTTGAACGAAATTCAAAATTTGAATCGCTCTGGAGCTCTGTCTTCGACCCAAGGCTTCTCGTTCGTTCACCCTTGATTTACCCAAGCGGTCCAACGAGTGCACCGGGCTTCCTTCGCAAGCCAACGATGAGGACGACGGAAGGCGACGAAGGGAACGGACGATTCTGAACCTCGAGCATTATCCTTCGCCGACCATGAGCAAGGTGCTGGAATCCCTGGTCGCGCGCGGGCGACGCGTCCGGAACTTCCGGGAGCAGCGCGAGATCGCCTTCGGACTCGCCGACCTCTCGACCCGCCCGGACGTCCACGAGCGCCTGGTGACGAAGGGCGGGGTCGAGACCCTCGCGACCCTCCTCGCCACCGCCCACGACGCCGAGGCCCAGCAGTTCGCGGCCCTCGCGATCGCCAACGCCGCGTCGACGACGTCGCTGTGCCGGGACGTCGTCGCGCTCGACGGCGTCGTGGACGGCCTCGCGAAGTACGTCGGGGACGAGGAAGCCGACGCCGTGGGGAGGCGGTACTGCGCCATGGCCCTCGGGAACGTCCTCGCCGATCCCGCGAACCACGAGGCCGTCGTCGAGGCGGGAGGCATAGCAGCGCTGATCAAGATGCTCAGGAACTGCTGCGACGCGCGGGAGCTCGAGTCGGGGAAATACGCCGCCTTCGCGCTCGCAAATATCGCGTCGGACGATCGGTACCGTTCGCGGATCGTCGAAGGGGAGGGCGGGGGCGAGGGCGGAGGCGAGGGCGGGGGCGGGGCGATCGAGCTCCTCGTCGCGTTGGCGTGCTGCGAGGATCCCGACACGCAGAGGCAGGCGCTGGCGGCCGTGCGGGGACTGTGCGCGGCGGTCGAGAACCGGGCGCCGGCGGTGCAGAAGGGGATGCTGGATCCCCTCGTCCTCATGTCGAGGTCGAAGGACGCCGACATCGTCCGGGAGGTCGCGTGCGCCTTGAATTGCCTCTCGTCGGAGGACGAGAACAAGGAGGAGATCTCGTACCGCGCGATGTCCACGTTGATCAACCTCTCGATGTCCGGGGACGCCGACGTCGAAGCTCATGCGTGCTGCGCGATCGCGAACCTCGTGGAAGTGACGGACGTTCACCCGCGATTCCTCGAAGAGCGCGGCGTCCCTCCCTTGATCGCGTTGTGTTCTTCTCCGGACGGACCGTGTCGCTTGGAGGCGTCGAGGGCGGTGGCCAACCTCTCGTCCAATCCCGACTTGATCGAGGTTTTGATCCAAGAGAAGGCGCTGGGACCTCTCGTCAAGTCCCTGGAGCAAGACGGGGCCGGCTGCCGCTTCGCCGCCTTGGCCGTAGCGAACTTCGCCACCCACGCTCCGTCCCTTTTCAAAATCGTCCAAGCGGGCGCCGTGCCCCACCTCGTATCCCTGATCGCGGGTCCGGACAACCACGCGGAAGGCCGCCGCTACGGAGCGCTGGCGCTGGCGAACATGACCGCCTGCGAGGCGTTCCACTCCGCCGTCCTGAACGACAACGGGCCGGAGGCGCTCTTCCAACTGTCGAACTCCTCCGACCCGCCCTCGCATCGGTACCTCGCCGCGGCCTTGGCCAACCTGAGCTCCAACGCGGCCAACCACGCTCCGATCGTGGAGGCGGGAGGGCTGCAGCCGATCATCGCCCTCGCCTACGACCGCGACCCGGCCGTGCACAAGCGGGCCGCGGCCGCCTTGCGCGGGTTCAGCGCCACGGGCAACATCAACACCAAGGTGGTCCAAGAGGGGGGCCTGGAACCGCTCTCCAGGCTCCTCTTGTCGGAAGACCTCGACGTCTTGCGCGAGACGACCGCCTGCCTGTGCAACCTCTCCTTGGGCGACGAGAATAAGTTCGAAGTGACGAAGTCCGGGGCCGTCGCTCCGCTGATTTCGCTGATACCCAACGAGGACTTCGCCGTGGCCCAGTATGCCCTGGAATGCCTCGCGTCTTTGGCCGAGTTGACGGACAATCAAGAGTTCATAGCGAGAGAGGGGGCCGTCAAACCTTGCATCGAGGCCATGAGATCCCGGTGCATCGAGGTTCAGAGAGAGAGCGGCCGACTGCTCGCCAATCTGGCCGCAAGCAGCAACGCGTTCGCCGCGGACGCGATCGTCGAACACAGCGGCCACGACATCTTGATCTCGTTCCTTTTGTCCCAAGATACCAGCTGCCAGAGAGTCGGGGCGTTCGGAATTGGAAACGTCGCAACGCACGATCGCCACCGGCGGACGCTGATGAAGGCGGGCGCCCTGGAACCCCTGACCTCCCTGGCTCGTTCGGGGAAAGTCAACCTGGAGATTCGGCGCTTCTCTATGCTGGCGATCGCCAATCTGGCCGCTTGTTACGGCAACCACGACGATTTCGTCTCGCAGGACAGTGTTCCCATGTTGGTGTCCTTCTCCAACTCCGCAGACCCCGAGATCCGGAACTACGTCGCCTTTGCCATTTCCGAGCTCGCGCGCAACTCGGACATGATGACCATAGTCACCGATGAGGGAGGCCTCGAGCCGGTGCTGTACTTGGCTCGGAGCGACGACAAACGGGTCCAGAGGCAAGTCCTCCCGGCATTGACGACGCTCTCGTTCCTCGACTCGAACAAGCTGGAAATATGCAAGAATGGGGCCCTTCCGCCCATCATCGATTGCATCAGCGAACGCAGCAACAGCGCGACCGAGTCTCAATTGGCTTGCTGCGCCATCGCGAACTTGGTCGAGGCGGCGAGCAACATGCCGCTGGTGGTCGACCACGGAGGCGTGTCTCTCTTAGTTGCCGCTCTCGCCTCCGAGTCGGAAGCCATCCAGCGCGAGGCGGCCCGTGCCCTGGGGAGCCTCTCGATCAACATGGACTTCTGCGACCTCGTCCTCGAACACGGAGCGGCGAGACGCCTCGCGGACTGCTTCCAAAGTCGCAACTGCGAGTGCCAACGGATGGCCGCGATGGCGCTGAGCAACGTCTCCGCCAATCTGAAGTCGCACCCCGAACTGTTGGATTGCGACGTCTTGAACTTGGTGAAATCGGAGTGCCTCGCCTCTCTCGATCCGAAACGATTTTCGGACCACGAGACCGTGCGGTTCTGCATCTTGATCGTATCGAACCTATCCGGTGGGAAGCAAAATCACTCCCTCATGGACAGCTTTTTTGGTAAGTGGTGGTACTTTCCCCAATGCGTCGAACGGACCTGATTTTTCTCATCCATTCTCCGCCATTCCAGACATTTTGATGGATTTCACCAGGCATCGCGATGTCAGGTGCCGCCAGCACGCGATCCTATGCATAGGGAACATGTAAGTGAAATCGCAGTGCCGGTTCTGCAGATCCTCGTCTGTTTCGACGACCTTATCTTCAAACGTCTCAATCTCGGTGAAACCATCACATGTAACCCTTCTCGATGTCGCCTCCCAGTTGCTCGAACCCCTCGAACATAAAGCGACTCCTCGAGGTCAGATGTCTAGATGCGTTGGTTGCCTTTGGGTTCCCGCCGACAACAGAGGAATCGGTCAACGCCCAGTTCCAAGCCATTAGCGGCCTACACGGTGCGGTTGTCGCTGTTGATTTCGATGGCCAGATCCAAAAAATTAACCGTACGGCTCATCTCTTTGATCGTCCATCGCAGGAATTTCCAAACACGCGGATTTGCGAGTGCATATGCTACGCGAGGCTCTAGAGCCCCTCACTCTGGCATCCCAGGGAAACAACAGGTTTTCGTGCCTCGAGATCCAACGCGAAGCCGCGGCAACCCTGTCAAACCTGGCGCTGGAAGAGCCCAATCGCGTTCTCATCGCCAAGTCGGGGGCACTTCCAGCTTTGGTGAATCTATTGAAGAAATCCGATCCTTCTTGCCAAGTCCATGCGATGACAGCTCTAGGGAATCTGGCCGAGTCTAGCGGCGAAGTGCATGACCTTTTGTTGAGCGAGGAATGTTTGGTTCCAATGAGTGAGCTGACAGAGGGAGAATCCACTCATATTGATGTCAAGCGGGCGGCAGCTCGATGTCTAGCCCTCTTTGCGAGCAATGCTGACACCCACCGACTCCTCCTGGGCGTCATCGAGCAAATTAAACGGCTCGCCACTTCTACCGACGACGCCCACTGTGAACGGTTTGGCGCGCTTGCGGTAGCAAACCTTGCGTTACTCCCGGCCAACCACGATGTACTTTTGGAATCGAAATCCGTGCAAGCACTCCTGCCTCTCGCCGACTCACAAGACATTGAGACACTACGGGCGGTGTCGTTTGCCCTTCACTCGCTCTCGGTAAATGAAGAGAACCATAGCAGGCTTGAAAATGCAAGAGCGATCGAGCCGCTGGTTACGCTGGTCCGTTGCGGCGATAGGGATACTGCACTTCAAGCTACCATAGCCATCAAGCTTTTGTCCACCTGCGAACGCTGCCGAAACATTTTCGTGAAATATCGGGGACTCGAGCCTTTGCTGGCACTCGCATCGAGCGATGACTTGGAAACAAAGCGGGAGGTGTCAGCGTGCCTTCGAAATATTTCTTTGTCCGATCAAAACAAGGCTTCGATCATGGCCGAGGGTGGAGTGGACATCATTGCCTTGCTCTGCCGCGACGCCGATCACGAAGTTTCTCACCAAGCATGTGGTGTCATTGCCAATATAGCCGAGAGAGAGGAGAACAAGGCCGCCATGGTCGAACAGGGCATAATTCAACAGCTTTTGTATGCGATTCTGTCGCAATCAATTCCGGTCCTCCGCGAATCCATCAGGGCCTTGGCAAACCTATCGTCTGTCGAGGAAAATATGCTGTGCATTGTCTCCTCGGGCGCCCTGTGCCATTTGATCAACGCGCTTGGGTCCACCGACACCCTGTCTCGACGCTTTTCCGCCATGACACTTGCGAACGTCGCAGCCAACGACGAAAGCAAAGTGAGAATTGTAAGAGAGCACGGAGTCAATCCATTGATGATGATCGTTAGGCAAACAGACAAGGATCACATCGATAAGCAATCACAGCAACATGCGATGGCTTGCCTTGCTAACATGGCAAGCTGGGGGAAAATGCATGGGGATCTGTTGGAGAGCGGATGCGCCGAACTGGCCATGAGCTACATGAGGTCATCGGACCTAGACCTCCGCACGAACGCCCTCCTCTGCATTTCCAATCTAGCGTCGAATAGCAAGACTCACGAGGTTCTTGAGAAGTGTAGCATTCAGGAGCTGGTGGCCAATCTTGGCTGCAACGATAGATTGGTCCAGTTGCGGACAGTGACAGCGCTTCGTGGGCTTTCGACGGATCCCGCCTACCGAAAGAGGATCATCTCCGGCGGCGGAGTCGAGCCTCTGCTGTCGTTTGTCCATTCGGAAGACGTGGAATTGAAGCTGGAGGTCTTATCCACGCTCTGCAACCTCTCACTCGGAGGATGCATGGGAGAGAGTGCCAAATCTGTCTTGGATAAAGTCGACATGCACGGTCTCATATCCTTTCTGTGCAACTCGGATTCGACGCACCGGCTTTTCGGGGCGGTCGCCATCGGCAATATTGCCAGCCAAGTCGATCTCCAGGCACCTGTATTTGACAGCGGTGCGTTGCAACCGCTCATAGGATTGTCGGACTCCGAAGCGGCGGATGCCGAATCCAGCCGGGCGATGAGCTACGCACTATGCAACCTTTGTTCGGAACATCCCAACCGTCACTCCATCATTCTCAAGGGTGGCCTTCCGTCCATCATGTATCTTTGTAGAACGGGGGGCAAAGTAGATACGTTGGCAGCGCTGTCGACTCTTCGGGGTCTCGCCGCATCGGCCGAGGCCAGACGCCCGATAGTCGAAGAGGGAGTCCTCAGCGCACTATCATTGGCTATGAAAATCAACTGCCTCAGCTGCAAGCGGGAACTCACAGCGGTGCTGGTGCTCTTAAGCCTCGACGAAGAAAACAAGTTTGACCTCGTGCGCTCCGAAGAGATGCCAGAGTTTGCCACGATAGCAGATATGGAGGACGACCTTTGTGTGAGCCAGATGGTCAAATGTTTGGGGAATATTTCGGAAGTCAGTGAGCTTCACGCCGACATTTTGCGGGTCTTTACGGTGGAGCGGCTCATGAGGCTGAGCTCTGATGTTGATCCATCAGTAGCACTCGAAGTCACAAGATGCTACGCAAATCTCGCTGCCAATTTCAACGTCCACAAAGCCATTGCGAATCCAACTTTGCTGAGGAACATGAGCGAGCTTTGCATGAACGTGAATGCTGAAATTCAGCGTTTTGCCGTCTTGGGCATCGCTAACGTTTGCCTGAATGCGAGGACTCGTCCTGAACTGCAATGCGATGAATTGGTATTGGTATTGTACCGTGTCATTGATGACGACCTTCCTGTCAGCCACGCCGCAGACGCAGCCCGTATTGACAAGTTGATCGAAAGCAAATGCAGCGCCTGCGTTGCCTTGAGTGCGTTGTGCCATGACCCATCCATTGTTCCTCGTATTATCGAGGTCGGGATGATTTCCGCGCTGCTGAAGGCGCTCCAGGTGGAGTCATCAGAATTGAATCGCCACGTGGCATTCGTTTTCAACAAGCTATCCATGTCGAGCTGTACGTATCGAGAATTGCATCTCCAACAATCGGCGTCATTGTTGACCAAGCATACCCAACGTACGAATGAGCACGCGCTGACATTCTCCATGGCGGCTCTGCGTCGTCTCAGTGATGACGAAAGCATCCGAGTTCAACTGGTAGCGAGCAATGCCGTGGAATTCATGGCCGATCACTGCGACCTTGCGAATGTTGAGCGGTGTCGCGAGATGGCTTCGGCCGTCTGCCACCTCGCTTTGTGGGATGAAGCCAGAGAGAGCATAGTCTCTAGCAACATGTTCAATCATGTTTTGGATCTAGCGAAATTGTCTGACGTCGAAACATCTCGGTTCGCGCTTGGGGCCGTGGCGCACTTAACAGGGGATGTCCGATTTCACGATGCCGTCGCGGAGAAATCGGGAGTCGTGCATTCCCTCCTGGCACTCACTCAAAGCGAGAGCCTCCCAGTCATTCGGGAATCGAGCAGAGCGCTCTCGAACCTTCTGTCATCCATAGCGGCACAAGTCGTTGTTATTGAAAATGCCGGGATGGCATCTCTCGTGAATGTCAGCAAGTTAGAAGACTACGAATGCGTATACAATTCGTCTGTCGCGTTTTGGAAGTTGTCTGCCAACCGTCAGTCCCACGCGGCACTGTTTTCTCAAGACAGTATTATTGGTGCTCTATTGAATCTTGCCTGTCACGAGGAGAAAAGTATTCAAATGCAAAGCGCAGCTGCCCTCAGAGACGTCTCGTCAAATGAAGAGTTCAAGCTCCTGTTGGCAGACAAGGGCGGCATGGGGACAGCAGTCGATTTATCATCCCATCCCGACGTCGATCTGAAGACTATAGCGATGGGAATGATAAGGCATCTATCGATACCTATGCAGTTGAAGCGATCGTTGGTGGATAGTGGAATCCTGAGTGTCATGGCCGATAGTGCCGAGCGGGACGACGACGACGATCTGTTGTATCAGTGCACATCCAGCATTGCAAATATGGCGGAGCATGCCCAGAACAAGGTGGCGCTAGTCCAAATGGGTGTCATGAGCTGTTTGGTTTCCCTGTGCAAGCACAACAGCGCACAAGTGAAGAAAGAGGCGGCACGGGCATTTTCGTTGCTATCGAGTGCCCCGGAAAATGTGTTTGACGAGACCGTGCTTCCATCGGTAATCGACTTGCTCCGGTGCGGCGAAGAAGAGACGGGCAGGGACAGTGCGGCCACGATAAGCAATGTCGCAACTTCCCCGGAAGTCAATGCGCTGGTAGGAGTTCTTGGTGGCGTTTCTTCGCTCATACCGCTTTTGACTTCGCCGTACGAAAGCTGTCAGAGGAATTCGTGCAGGGCCCTATGCCGATTGACCTCCCTGGAAGAGAACAAAGTCGCCACATTTTCCCAAGGAGGACTTACGCCTCTGATACGACTTAGCAGTTCTTCCAACAAGGAGCTTATTTTGCTGGCAACCAAAACCATGGCTAATTTATCGACTTGCTCTGAATACCAAATGAGATTCGTAGAAGAGAACGGCCTTCCGACTATCAAACGCCTGCTGACCAGTGACTGCGCCTTGACCCGTAAGAGTGCGAATATGCTCCTATCGAACCTTACATCTCATGCCGAAGTGCAGGATCACGTCGTGAGACAGGTGAACTTGTTGGTTGTGTTACAATTGTTGGTGGATGTTGATTTGGAATGCAGAATATTCGCCACTATGACAATCTGCAACCTAGCCTCTAAGCTTGAACATATCCCGGCGATTCTGAATTCGGGATGCCTCCAGCAATTAGGGTCAATGGTTCTGACCACGGATGGTACGAACCTCCAACGTGCGGCTCTTCTGACGCTCTATAATCTTTCGACCTGCGAGGAGAGTCATCAGCTGTTGGTGAAGAACCACGTGATCCATCCAATTGTGGCATCATGCCGGAGTCCTGACCTCTTGTGCCGTCGATTTGGATTGATGGTCTTGGCCAATGTCGCCTGCAACGAAAAGACGCGGGCTGATGCGACCAAAGGAGGGGGCTTACAGGCTGCCGTACTATCGCTCAAAGATGAAGACTTAACGTCCCGAAAATTCGCCTGTATCACGCTGGCAAACATGGGCAACGAGGCTGTCACGCAATCCCAAATCGTAGTCCATGGAGGTCTTCCGTCACTCGTAACCCTTTCCCACATAGACGAGGACGAAACTCAAGAATGCGCGTTTATGTGCTTAGCAAATCTAGCCGCGAACGAATCCAACCACTCGCCTCTGATGAAGCAAGGGGTGTTCGATGCGTTTGTCCATTCATCAACCCACGCCGAGGACGGCGGAGCTCCTTTTAGTACATATGGTATCGCGAACCTCACATCTAACTCGGACATTCTGTCTCAAATCGGAAGAGGTGGAGGAATAAAACCATTGATTGATCTTGTGAAGTCGGAGAATGTCCATGCTCGGTGCTTGGCCCTTTCCTCCCTTCGACGTTTGAGTTTCATCCGTGACAATCGGGATAGGCTGGTATGCGAAGATATCATTGAGACCCTTACGTCACAAGTGAATGAGAGGTCATCGCTACATACCGCTGAGGTCGAGATACAGCGAGAGGTCGCTTCATCATTTTCCACCCTGACTTTGAGCTCGAACCACCGCCTCAGCATTGCCCATGCGGCTATGTCAGAGCTCGTCCTGCTGACCAAGAGCGACGACGATGATACTGTCCGATTGAGCCTCGGTGCGCTAGCGAACCTCGCTGAGGGTATCGATGTTCACGCGAGGATGAGGGTCTTGCCTGTCTTGGACAGCATTGCTCGCTGCTTGGAACGAGAAGAAATCGACATCAAACGCGAGGCGGCACGCGCTTGTGCGAACCTGTTGAGCTCCTGCGAAGCACATCCCTACATGATTGAGTACGCTCTGGAAAATCTCATTTACCTCAGCACATCCACATGCGACGAATGTCGCTACCTGGCTGCGCTTTCCTTCAGAAAATTGAGCCCCACCATCAGTTCACACGACACTCTGATCAACAGCGGCTTGTCAAACATATTGTCGTTGATCAAAGAGGGTGGCAAGACAAGGAAGCACGCCGCAACAGCCATGCGGGATCTGAGCGCCAGTGGAAAGGACAACCCTCTGTTCTTCAGGCTAGGGGCACCCGCGATGATGGTAGAGTTGGTCAAAGATAGCGACAGAGACCTTCAAATCATCGCCGTGGCAACCCTTCGCCACCTCTCCACCAACGACATGATATGTGACGGGTTCTCTGGCAGTGGAATCATGCAATCCGTTATTCGCTGCATCGCTTGGGCCAACGAAGATTCACGCTGCCAAATCGCGGGCTTGTTCGCAAATTTGAGTGAACATCGAGAATGTCAACCTATCATGGTGTCAAATGGAATCGTCGAGGCTGTCGACGCTCTCATATCGATTGAACACGACGAGATCTGGCAGGTAAGTGCGAATGCAGTTTCTATGAAGTGAGCAAACCTTGATACCACTCATCCCCACGATCACGATTCTGCAATACCTCAAAGGATTGCTCGCGCACATTTGCAAACATTTGTGCCAATGAAGGGAAGCAAGCGAATATTCATCGCCAGGGTGCCTTGGAAACACTTGCCAAGCTCAGCATGGCGAAGGGCGAGGTGACTCAGAGATATGTCGCCATCGCAATGCGCTTCATGTCTTCCAGCATTGAAGTGCAGAAGTCGCTTGCGAATGGGAACGAAGCTTTCCCATTCCTCGAGTTTTCCACCAGCAATCTACTTGATTTTCAGAGAGCTGCCGCAGCAGCGTTCGCGTCAATGTCCCTGAACCGCTGTGGAATGTCATTGGTTCTGAGAAAAGGAGGGATCAAGCCTATCCTTCAACTCTGTATTCATCTCGACTTGATGATTCGACGAAATTCGGTCTTTAGCGTTGCCAACTTCGCATCTTCACCTGATTTTCGGCAATACTTCGTCAAAGAAGGAGGGGTAGGAACTATCAAAGCTGTTGCAGCTTCGAACTACGATGTCGAGATACTTCGGGATGCATCGAGGGCAATGTCATCCTTTTCCATCGATTCCGCGACGAAGGAAATCATGATCTCGCAGGAGTGCCCACATGTGCTCTGCAGGCTCGCGAAAAGCTCCGACAGCGCCACACAGCGCTTTGCATCTCTTGCTTTGTGTAATTTAGCTTCGGGTAGCCGCGAGCAGAAAGAATTGATCGTAAAACAGGGGGTGCTCCGCGTTCTGCTTTTTTTGCTACGATTTCCAGATTTGGAAGTCGAACGGTGCGCCTCGCTGGCAATAGCGGGTCTGACGCTTGGAAGCGATCGGAATAAGGCAGAAGTCATCGACAGCGGCTTCGTTCGACCTTTGATTGAGACAATCACTTACCCAGACACGAGAATGCGACAGTGTGCGGTTTTGAGTCTCAATGGCATTGCGCTTGGAGAACTCCCAGAGACGAAGGAGTGCATGTTCAAGGAGAATGGGCTGCCCTCCCTACTTGATCTCATCAAATCGCAAGACGACGAGAGCATTCACACGGGACTCTATTTCCTGGGAACACTGGCAGAAAACATGCACATTCGGAATGCAATCGTTGAAATGGATTGCCTCCAATTGGTGGTTGATAAATCTACTCACGGGTCAATCGAAATCAAGAGGGCAGCGGCATACTTTCTTTCCCTTCTGTCAGAATGCCCCGAATATCACGATAGAATGCGTAACGTTGGGGGTTTGGAATCTGTTGTTGCGCTCGCATCCCTTGTCGACGAGGAGTGCCAAGATTATGGTGCCTTCACGCTTGCGTTCCTCGCAAACAACAAATCGTTTCAAGTACCCTTGGTGAAAATGGGAGCAGTGCGACCGCTGGTATCTATGATGGCTACCGATTCGGAATCAAAGCATTATGCTGCCCTGGCACTGCTCAAACTTGCAGATAATTTTGAGAACCACGTCACAATTGCAGGTGAGTATTTTCATGCATTGGGTTATTTCTCTTCCTTGATCTGATGTCAATCATATTCTTCAATTTGTTCATTTTTCTGGTGTTTAATCCAGAGGAAGGAGGGATTAATGCCTTGTTAAAGTTGGGCAAGAGCAAGATTTCAAGTGAAAAGGTTCAATACCGAGCATCCCTTGCGGTGGGCCACATGGCAAAGAATGCAGCAAGCCAACTTTCTTAAATTCAACTAAATGGAAGTTTCAACTAAAAGAATGTAGATTACTTAGCAGGCTAGAGATGCGAGGAACTTGTCCCTCATCGTGTACAGTTCTTCTCGAACTTTCAAGGCTGACTTGAATGCATCTATGTCGTCGTTGCCCGTACATCCAACATACCACGTGTGCCTAGTTCCACCAATACACACTTGCACACTGTCGCTCTCGTAACTAGCATTTCACTCGAAGGATGTTTAGGTATCTGAATGAAATCAGCAACATAAGCACCACTAGAAAGTGAGGGCGATATGTAGACTTGGCTCACTAATACATCTAGAGAGGTATCTCCTCCTACCTGAGTCGACCCTTAGGCAATAGTGCCTACCCGATAGCTGTATAGTGTAGCACCCATAGAACATTTTGATAGTAATAAGTCTAAGATGAATTCAACTCCAAAGTTCAATTGCTATTCAATTAGCAATCTAGTGTATCCTCCAAAGCCGCAGGCGAGTGCAGCTTTCGATCTCTCTTCATCAGTGTTGGATTTCCACTTTGACAACCATTTCCGGGTTGTTTAGTTATTTGAGTTATTTGAATGAAATCAGCAACATAAGTACCACTAGAAAGTGAGGGCGATATGTAGACTTGGCTTACTAATGAATATAGAGAGGTATCTCCTCGTGAGTCGACCCTTAGAGGCAATAGTGCCTACCCGATAGCTATATTGTAGCACCCATAGAACAGGCGTTTGCCCCCAAATTTTAGAAAACTGGCAGATGCCTTCATCGAACCAAGTTTTGCTGGTCGATCGTCAAGTTCCCAAGAAGCAATTTACCATATTTGTATTGGAACGCAGTAAACAAAGCGGGCGGAATTGTTTCTCAGCCGCATCGTGGAGTTTGACCTGCGTTCTTTTTTCGGGGAATAGATTGGCTCTTCAAGTTTCCCCCGAAACAAGAACGAAGGTCAAACTCAGGCGATGCGACGGAGAATCAATTCTGCCCCTAACCTTGCTTCGAGCCAAAATAGGGACAGAAAAAGGGATATATTTGACGGTTTTCAAACGCGAATAATGCCACCTTCCGCCGCTAGAGTGGTGGCAAAGTATTTGCACCAATGTTCACCCAAAGGTCTCAGATGAATGTGTCCATGCCCATACCGACCATTATTGGCGGCACAATGCCGTCATGAGGCGCAGAAGCGGTCTCTTCAAAGATGCATCGATTGCGAAATTGAGAGTTTTTTTTTCCTGGCTGGCATTTTGTGGAACATTTTCTTACCGCATAGGAATTAGTACAAATATCCGCTCTCCTCTTTTTGTCCATGTTCTCACGGGCTCTTTTCTCTCCTCTTTTTGTCCATGTTCTCACGGGCCCTTTTTTCGTGATGACCGACGGGGATGGCGACGGCCGACCAACAACCATCACACCATGACGAAGCCACCCCCCTCGTCTCGACGGCCACTGCGGCGGCTGTGCCGGCCCCACGAAGCCACCGAGTGGGGAAACGCTTCTCCACTAGATCCGTGAGGCCCTGGGGAGAGCGCTTATCGTGGCGTTATGTTCCGCCAATTTCCCCCTATGGCAAAGATTAGTACATAAAAAATAGATCATAATCCGCTATTCATCATAGGACATCAAAATCTCCGCCCTTAACGGACGAGTTTGCTGACGCAGAGCGATGAATCTATTCTAAACTAACTGCTAGAAGTTTACTGATGTTGCGTGTCGATCCTCCTCGTTACCACGGAGAAACTCTCCCTTCCCCATTTTGTCCATCTCTGGAGGTCCGAAGAAGATTCACTGAGGGCGTGGGAGTTGCCGGTCCCTGTAGGAATTACGTAGGAACCAGTGTGGGTGTGACGGTTGGTCCACGCCTCTGGTCACCGGAAGCGGAAGGCGTTGCAGTAGCGTCGTGGCCCTCCTCGCTGCCAACCCGAGAAGGGGCTTGGATCTCGCGACTGGATCCCCTATCGGGGGCGATCCATTGGAGCAATGATATTTTCCCGGCGCATGGTCGGGTGCCGGTAGTGCCTTGGCTGTGGTTCTCGCCGCGCGTCATTGTTTCCGGTGCCGTGCGGCTGCGTAGCTGTCTTCGCCGGCCTCCCCACAGCTTACCCAGTGTAGGGCTTTGTCGCAGTAGACCCCCCTCGGCTGGGGGCCGGTAGTAGTGTTGCTGGGGAGGGTGGGGGCGTCGTTCGGCGGCGGTACTAGGCGCTGCCGGCAGACGTCAACTTTGTGTCAAGAGTGTCAGAACAACCGCAGTAGCGTAGCTGTATCAATGCGGGACTCAGAACATATCTACACGGGACTAAACATCAAAAGATCGTTGGTCGTTGGCTTGGTCGTTGACACGAACAGCCTCTATCTAGATACGATATATTCCTACGTGGATTTCCTCTATTTACATGATTGCAGATTGCAGTTCCTCGCCTCATTTTGAGAACGAAAAGCCCTGGAAAAGCCGTTCACAGTTCACAGCTTCGAGGTTCACCGTCGGTCTCGCATCGCATTGGCATTGGACCATGAAATCCGCCCTCCTCCCCCAATAAAAAAGTAGGTAGCCGCGCAGCGCCACGTCCCATCCCCGGTCGGATCCCCCAAGCCAAGCCGAGCGACGCACCCACACCGAGCGGCGGAAACCACCCCCTCCCTTTCCCCGCCGGCGCCCCCCCTCACCCCGTTCGAGTTCTCAGGCGTTAGATGCCCCCCTCCTCGCCGACTGGCCCTCCCCCCCGGGACGACGACATCATGGGCTCCGACGCACCCGGGAGCGACGCGATGAACATGGGCGGCGGAGGCGGATCCGGACCTCCCCCCGGCTCCTCCGACCGCCCTCCCTCCTCCCCCGGTCCCAACGGAACGAACAACGGCGACTCCCGCGGCGGCGGAGGCGGCGGCGGAGACGGGGGCGGGGGCGTCCGCTCCTCCTCCCGCCGCGATCGATCCCGCTCCCGCTCCCCTCCCCCCCGCGGAGGCGGATCCCGCGACCGCGACGGACGTCGGTCGTCCCGGAGCCGGAGGCACCGTCGGAGCCGCAGCCGCAGCCGGAGCCGGAGCCGGAGCGGCGATCGGAGGCGAGGATCGAGCCGGAGGAGCCGCAGTCGGAGCCGGTCGTACGATCGGGATCGCGGGAGGGGGCGGAGGGGGAGCAGCCCGAGGAGCCGCAGCCGGAGCCGGAGCCCGAGGAGCCGGAGCCGGGAGCGCCGCGTGAGTGTCGTTGTTTTCGTTCCCCCCCCCCCGTCGCCTCGCTTCGCAACGCGCGTTCCTCTCCCCCGGCGCCCGGCCGTTTGTTTTCCCGCCCCGCTGACGTTTGTTCTCCTGCTCCTGCCCCCCCCCCCCATCCCGAACCAGAGGGACCGCGATCGCCACCGAGACCGCGGCGACCGCTACCACCGCGACCGGCACGGTCCGCCCCACGGCCCCCCTCCCGACAACTACCGAGGCGGTGAGTTCTCTCTCTCCCTGCCGTAATTTTTCCTTGAAAATATGCTGACCTAGAATTAAAAATGAATTGTTATTTCTCCCCCTCACCACCGTCGACGACTTCCGACCTACAGGCCGCGACCGCGACTACGGCCCCCCTCCCCCCGGCTTCTTCGGCGGCCACGGAGGCGGCGGCGGAGGGGGAGGAGGCGGCCCCCCTCCCCCCGGACCCCACGGCTTCCCCGGCGACTTCCCCCCCCACGGCGGCGGCCCGAGCGGAGGAGGCGGGGGAGGCCGCCGCGGAGGCGGAGGAGGCCGCGCCCGCCGCGACGACGGCCCCCCCGGCGTCTCCCTCCTCGTGCGCAACGTGTCCCCCGACATCCAAACCTCCGACCTCCAGCTGGCCTTCGGTCGCATCGGCGACGTCCGCGACGTGTACATCCCCCGCGACTTCCACAGCCAGCAGCCGAAGGGCTTCGCGTTCGTGGAGTACGCCACGCCGGAGATGGCGCGGGAGGCAAGGGACGAGATGAACAACTTCCTCATGAAGGGACGGGAGCTGGAGGTGGTGTACGCCCAGGAGAAGCGGAAGACGCCCGGCGAGATGCGCGGGCGGGTCGTGGACGGGAGGAACCGGGATCCGGGAGATCGGCGGGGAGAGCGGGGAGGAGGAGACCGGGGGAGGGGAGGAAGATCGG
>JALLPA010000216.1:16925-33456 GCA_036939895.1 Thalassiosira exigua
GGGGGGGGGGGGGGGGGGGGGGAGGAGGGGGGGAGGAATTCCAGAGGTGAGTCGCGGTTTTTTGTGGGGGGGGGGAGGACGAACATATTGGTTAGTTTTCGACGACGGCGCTCACCCCCGCCTCGCCTTCGCCGTCGTCTCTCCTCTTCGTCGTCGTTCGCCTTTTTTTATTTCCACCTCTCAGGTCCTCGTCCTTCGAGCGTCACAAGCGCCAGCAGCGCGAGCGCGAGAACTACTTCCGCCCCGAAGACGCCAAGAGGGAGGAGGGACGTCGCGATTGATCGCGGGGGAATTATGGCCGTCTTTCGTCCGCGAGGGCGGAAAGGGGGAATTGCGGGGGATGTTGTACTACGAGGGAGGGGGGATTCGGTCAAGTATGTATGACGCGGCGTCGATCTGGCGCCGCCGGGGTTTTTGTGTTTCGGCGTCGTTTAATGCGTCGAACGCCGCGCGTGCTGTAAGAAAAAATTTCATGAAGACTCGAACGAAAAATGCAATCCAAGAAGGAAGAATCCGAAGACGAAGATTATCCGAAGAATCGAAGAGCACGATTGCACGGAATCCGTAAAGGGACTTGCATGAATGTGTGTGCATTTAATGAGAGAACGGGGGGGGATTTCGGGGTTGAGAGGGGAACAAGGAAGACGAAGAAAACGAGATCGAAGAGAAGTAGATTGCCTCGGCAGGTTTGTCGCCGGGGGGGTTCCCCCCTCCTTGCGACGAACTTTGCCGCGGGAAGTCAAGGATTATATATCAAGATAACTGCATTTATTACCCCCCCGTCATAATTCGAAGTTATGTCAAGCCCAAGAGCGAGAGGGCAAGGATCAAGGGAGGACGCGTCCCTCCCGCTTTCGTACAACTAGTTTGTATCGTCGTCCGGCAGGCAAGCAAGGGCCTCCGGGCAAGACGAGGCGCCGTTCCCTCGGTGGGGGGGAACTCGAGATGAAGTCTCGACGGGCCCCTCTTACTTGTGTCAGGTTGCCCAACTGGGGCCTTTGCTGTCGTGTTTTCTTTTTGCAAGTCAGGATCTGGTATGGTTTCCGACGGAGGGAATTCAAGTCGGTGCAATGGGCCCTGCTGCTTGGCGTTGAAGGACCCGAGACGGGAACCCGGACGATCCCACCATGTCACTTTTTGGGGAAAACGTTTTCCCCACCTGTTTTGGCCCAATTTATCATCTCAAGTTGGAAGTCATGCGTTGCCCCGGAACGCGAGAAAGACAAGATTCAAGAAGACGTGCGTTCATCGAAGCAACTTGTCTTCTTTGGCAAGTGGTCGACCAGTTTCTGATCCTCTTCTCCGGGTCTCTTCACTGACGTATCAGGTTCTCTACCCGGCCACTGGAATTCACGAACCATCGTCTGTTTTCACTACCCGTTGGTGAACACAGTCGTCGAGCCCCTCGAGAGCGAGGAGGGACTGTCGGCAATCAGGTCCGCGCTCTGGGCCGCGGATTCTTAAGAGTACTTTTCACGACTCCTGGGATCCTCGTGGCAGCACGGGTGGCACGCCCCATAGGGTGCGCCTTGTATGTAGGGCCTTGTCACTCTGGCCAGCAGGGTTCCAGAGAAAGGTAGAGTTGGAAAACAATTGGTACATTTAACAATCAACTGGGTTTTGGGGGGGGGGGGGGGAGATATGGGAGAGCTGCCAGCGTGTCAAGGCGCACGCCCTCTCGTTGGCTTGGCTGGCCTTGGCAAGGGCTTCGCGCTAGATAGCCTTGCCCAAGCCCCCCCCGGCGGCAGCCCCTCGCACCAAACTAGAGTCAAATGAAAATGGACAACATCTGATGGTGAGTGCGGAAAGTATGTTCGAATGACTTAACCCTTACTAAAATGTGGACCTTGATGTGCCAATTGCTCATCTAAGATAGGAATCATACACAAACAAGCACGAAACAAAATAGAAGTACTAGATATGGCAGATACCTTCATCTGAGAGCATGTCTGTTGTGAATCAATTTTGAGCTGAACAGCTTCTTTATTCTCAAGTTTGCCCAAGTTCAAAGAATTTTTGATCGCCTTCAGTAACCGTCCTCGGTTGACTGGCGTGGCACCTAGTGCAGGTAACTCAAGTTCTGCACGCAAACAAACCACCTCATGGGTCCCTGCCTGTACATATTCAGAAGCAAAGGCACACACACACACAACCATCTATAATCTTGCACCCAGTCACCAAAGTGCACTATGTGGAGCTTTACACTAGGGCTTGAAATGGCAAGCCGAAAAGACGTTGGCAACGCTTTGTTTGACACCAAGTCCTATTGATCGGAAGTTTGAAGGATTGAAAGATGCACCATATGACTCAAGAATATGCCAATGTAGAGTGATCCTCCTTTGGGAAATCCGCTCAGTACATTATCGGAGAAAGCAAATGTGGGTCTATTGACATAAAATTGACTTTTGAAAGAGATATTCACCGTGTGAACGATCAATTGATGAGGGAAGGACCATCGGGGCGATTTCCATTTGAAAGTTTAAGAGCATCCACTGGTGTATTTTCCCAGCTCCTCTTCAAGTAAAACCAATGGTACCTAGAGTTAAGCACTTCTTCACCAACATGTTATCATCGTTCATAAATCTGCGCAGTATCTCTAAACAGTAACAAGATATTGTTGATTGTGTGGCTGAGAAGCACCCAAAAAGGGCCATTTCATTCCTAGGGTATGTTTTATTTTTTCGATGGGCAGACATTTCCTACGTGGTTCTATGGCTTGCTTTTATCGTAGCAACTTTTCACTTTTCACACTAAGGCCCACCCAAGCGGCCGGCGAAAACGAAAACGAAAGTTGGCTTGTATTGAGTTCCTACGTGAAATGTAACAAAAAAATCTTTGTCTCGACTCGTGCAACTTTCGTCGAGCCGCCAGCCGACGAACATTGCGCACCATTCTCGTCGGCCTATTCTGGCCGACGAAAGCTGGGCATGGTTCAGCCCAAGCTTCGTAGGAGCAAGATCACACATGCAATCAGCCAGCTGATGTGTGTCGCCCAACATAACCTCGCCGACCCCGCCGTCGGTCGTCCGAAGAGACGCGCACGCCCTGTCCAATGGCCGTCGGCGACGGTCACGCACACCATCATGATCATGAGCAACCAGAAAAGATTCCTCACATTCACCATACCATCGCAACCTTCCGATGTAGACTCGGAGCATGATGGAGGTGGAGACGAGGGCTTGCCCCTCGAGTTGAAGCTTCATCAGAGCAACGCCGAGGACGTCGATCAAGGGCAGGCCGAGACGAATACCGGCTTCGTGCTCTGGCCTTGTGCTGTGAGCGCCTGCAGTGCGACGCCTCCTTCTCCTCTCGCCAGCATGCCGATCTAATCGTTTTCTTCCAGATCCTCCTCTCTCATTACCTGATGAGAAATCCGTCCCTGGTTCACGGCGACGGAGAGACGAATGGCGACGTCCTGGAACTCGGGAGCGGGTGCGGCCTCGCGGGCCTGACCGCGGCGTCCATGCTCGAGCGCGGCCTCGGCGACGACAAGGTCTTCTTCACGGACTACAACCGCGAAGTGCTCGACAACCTCAAGCGAAACGTCGAGCTCAACGACGTGGCCGCGAGCTGCGACGTCGTCGGGCTCGATTGGTTCGACCAGTCCGGGGACGAAACCTCGACGAGCACGTGGCTCGACATGGACGGCGGACGGCACGAGCGGGCGAGGCTGATCATCGGAGCGGACTTGATCGTCTGCAGCAACGACGCCGAGCTCGTGGCGAACACGATCGACTCGGCTCTGGTCGAAGGCGGAAGGGCCGTCATCATGTCGCCCACGTACAACCGGTTCGGAGTCGACGCGTTCCCCGACGCTTGTAGGTTGCTCGGGCTCACTTGCGTCACGGCCGAAACCGACGAAAGCGAGCTNGGGCACCGGGCGGCGTGGTCCCGCGGCGGCGGCGGCTGCATGACGACGACGAACGACGACGCGAGACGGTAGACGCGAGACGCGAGCTTGAAGACGCGAGACGCGCGACGCGCTCGCTCGTCGGCCGACTGGGGGTTGAAAAAAACAACTATGCTTGAACGTGCGTTGTTTCTTGACGAGTATCCGTGATAAGTTTTTAGATACTTTGACTAAATTAGATGGTCGCCGTGCGTTTCCGTAGTTTTTGACATTCTGCCGTCAATTTGATGTCAATTTGATGTCAGTGCCGTCATTGCCGTCAAAATGTGCCGTCAATGTGCCGTCAAATTGCCGTCAATTCGATGTCGATTTGCCGTCGTATTTAATCACGTGACTGACGGCAATTTTCATCTCGTCACGTGACCTCGCCAAATTTTTTGCCATCGCGAACCTTGCTGGCTGCCTCCTCCGGCCGGGGCCATCTCAAACCGCCGTGGACGCGACCCATGTCGAACCCCTCGGGCGGCACCATTGAAGCGCGCGGAAGCGGGGCGGAAGCGCCATGACGTCCGTCCGCTCCGGGCGGCTCGTCGCGAGCGAACGCTGTTGCGCGAAGAGATGAAGAGGCGATCGATCGTCGCGAGAAATTTCTTATTCTTATTGCCATCATTGCCATCGTTGCCTTTGGGCTTTGGGCTTTGGGCTTTGGGCTTTGGGTTTGGCGTGTATCTTGATGTTGATGGGCATGGCATCAACCGTTTCGTCGGCCCTTTAGAATATGTCTACCCGCACCGCACTTCCTGCCGAAGCGGAAGATGTGCCCCATCGGGGGTCTTCTCCGTCCGCGGGGAGCAGTAGCATCGACACTGACAATGCCAATGATGCCAATGCCAAGACGACCGAGGATGGCATCGCCAACAAAAAGAAGAAGAGGAAAATACGGCCCAAGCTCAAGCCAATCACAAGCGAAGGCGATGGCGAACGGTCCGCGGCGTCGCCGGGGGAAGATCTCTTCGGGAATTTTTCGGCCGCGCCGAGGCCCCGAGCGGACGCATCGGCAGTGGAGGCAGAGGCGGAGGCGGAGGCGCCTTCTGCGGGGGCCACCGACGCCGTCCGGACGAACCCGACCGCCGCGACCGTCGCAGCCATCTCCACCACCACTCCCAAAGCTCCGAAGCTGAAGCCCCGGCCTTCGTCCAAATTGAAGCCGCGCTCCTCGACCTCGACCCTCTTCTCTCCCCGGGATTCCCCGCGCACCCCGGACGACGACGACTACGACGCGTTCGGCTTCGGCCTCGTCAAGCACGGCAGCTCGCAGGGGGAAACGCAAACGCAGCAGCCGTCGCCGAAGGAGACCCTGGAGGTGACCGTCCCCCACAACGCCTCTTCGGAAGCGCCGCTGGGGCAATCGAATCCGTTGTCTCCCCTGTCGCTGCGACGGGCGCCGAGCTGCGACTCGTACATATCCGACGATTCTTATTCGTCGCCCTCGTCTTCGGAGGAGAGCGCGTTGCTGTTGGACGCGGTCCAGAGGAACTTGATGAGAGACGAGGAGGCCGAGCACGTCGCGTTCGAAGAGCGAAAATTCGAAGGGCGAAACGCGAAAGGTCGGGGAGAATATATGAGTGCAAAGTATTTCCCAAAGCGGACGAGCGCTGCCGAAGAGAGCCAGACGTCGTCGCTCTCTCTCTCCGCCAGCGCCCTTGGAACTGAGAGCAGCGGTCCGGACAACGTGCACATGATCCAGTCCTATCACACCATCAGCCACAATGCATCCTTCTCTTCGGATTCGTCGGGGGAGTCGTCCTACTTCAGCGCCCACCGGGGCCCGCCGCGGAGCCACCAAACGCAACCGCTGGCTCGTCCTTCGTACCCATCTCTGCCAAACAATAGGGAACAGGAGACCCCATGGTACGAAAGTGACAATGCGAATCCAAGCGTGCCGCTGGCGTCGCCCCCAAAGCACACACCCCCACCGCTGCGCATGAGGTCGAACTCGTCGCCTCCCCTCCTGGCGACCGCCTCCGGTCCCGGCGCCGCCATCGAGTTGAAGCTGTCCCTTTCGGAGGAGGAGGAATTGTCGTGCGGGAGGAAATTGCGTTCCGAGGGGAGAAAGTCCACTCCGTCCAGCCGCGCGAGCGGCTCTTCCGACGACGACCAAGTCATTTCGAACGAGCTCAGCGCGTATTCCTCGTCGGGCGGAATCGGACGAGGTTCCACGGGATCCTTGTCTCATTCTGGGAGGAAACCCCCGCTCGACGACCACCGCGCCGAATCCGTCCTCGCGACTTCATCGCGCGGCACTCCCACCCCGGCGAAAACCCCGGTGAAAAGCTTCTTCGCCAGCAGCCAAAGCGCCTTGGCGGCGGCATCCCAGTCGGCGGCCAAACCGCGCGCCAACCACGATACTTCGTTCTTAGCAAACTTGAGGGAAGGCTGGGTCGGCGGTTCGGCGGCGTCCGTGTCGGAAGGTTCTTTCATCGCCAGCAGTCCTCGAGGAGCGTTCGGCAAGGCCGAAGCCGAGGAGCGATCCGCGCACGACGCGAGCGCGGGGTCGTCGCCCAGCAACACGCCCCAAAGCAACATTCAAAGCCTCGCGTATTCGGACGAAGAGGACGTCGAGCACCGGAGCAACAGGCGGGGAGCGAAATCGTGCTTGAGCCTGAGCAACGTCGACGAGGCAGAAGCTCCGGTCGATGCGACAAAAGTCAAAGCGTACCCGTCCCGTTGGATCATGCTGTCTTACGTGGCCCTCCTCGGCGTCCTGAGCGACTGGACTTGCTTCAGCGCGGCTCCCGTCTCCGTTTTGACCGCCGAGGCTTACGACGTCGATCCGGAGAATCTCGTGTCGATGTTCCTCGCCGCCAGCGTCGTCGGCGCGTTCCTCGAGCCGGCGCTTCTGGGATGGCTCGGACTTCGGAAGACGGTGTTGCTCGGCGCGCTTTTGCTCGCGATCGGAAACGGGGTCAAAGCAGGCGGAGCTCCGGGGACGCATCCGTTGGAGGAGCGATCCGGTTTGTACGTCGGTTTCTTCTTCGCCGGCGCGTCGCAGCCGCTTTATCAGATGACTTCGACGTTCGTAATCGAATCGTGGTTTCCCGAGTGGGAGAGGTCGTTCGCGTCAAGCGTGACGTTCTACAGCAACATGCTTGGGGTTGGAATGTCATTCTTATTCGGTGCACTTTTGGTCAAGACGGAAGAAGCTCTGCCGTCGTACAACCACTTGCTCGCAGTCGTATCGGCAGTTCTCTTTGTTGGAGCAGCGATGCAATTCGACGAAGCGCCGCTTACGCCTTCGTCAGAAACGGGCAGGATCATCCGAGGCACCGTGGAAAGGCCTCTGCTCGTACATGGCGCACACAACAACTCTCGTGTTACCAAAGGAAGGCGTCCACGACCTTTCATTATCCACAGGAAGAATAGGCAGAGCAGCGCCGCTTCCTCAAAGACGCCTCTTCTTCCTTCGGCTGCTTCTTTTGGATCGACGGAAAACGAAAGGGCCCTGGACCACGTGCCTTCCTCTGCCTCTGACGCGCCAACCGAACTTGCAATGGAGAATATCGACCCCGACGAAGCAATGGACGAGTTTGACGCGCTCGGTCCGGCAGCTCCTCCTCCGACGGGACCGGGCGGAGGGGCGTCCAACGACACACCGCAAACTCTCCCATCGTACGGCTCTACGGACACATCGCAGGTCGGCAACACTACTCCCAACGTCTATAAGCAATCGACTCCGCGCGACCGCGCCGAGGAATCGATGCCGTCGCCCTTTCCAAACCTCAAGAGGGAGGCATCCATTCAGTCTGGATTTCATCAGTTCGTCGTCGGTCCGCATTTTCGACCGGAAGACCATTTGCCACCGTCCGATCACGCGGGAGCCGAGCCGATCATGATACAAAGTCCTCGTCATTTCGACATTGAGGTTCGACGCAATCAAATCTTGATGGCCCTCAAGGCCTGCTATTCTCACCGCGGATTCTCCCATAGTGCATTTGCGTTCGCAACCTCAGGTGTTGCTGCAAACACGTTGCTCACATTCATGGACTCCATGTTGGTCGCGCTCAAAGGCGCCGACCAGGGTCGCGTAGGTGTGGTAGGGGCGTCGTTTCAAATGCTCGTTATGATCTCGTCGATGTGGTGCGGCAGGTGCTCAATACCGGAGAGCAAGTTGTCAATCGTCATCGTGGCAGTCTTGACCCTTGGAGGTATGATGTTGGCGCTGTGCGACGCAAACTTCGCTGGCAATCTGCTGTGGCCGTACCTAGCGATGTCCGCACTGCTGCTTGGTCCCGTGAAGCCTCTCTCTACTCGACTGGGGTGAGTGATCGGAATTGGCATCCCCGGGCACTACCTCTCGGCGCTGACTAACTTGCAACAACTGACACCCATTCCAGGGTGAAAGTCGCCCACCCCCTCAGCGAGAATACGGTGCACATGATTCAGAAACTGCTTTCAAACGCAACGAGCGCAGTTTGCATACCCGTCTTTAAGGAGCTGAGAGGCATTTCGGCGTCTGCGCCGGAGTTCACGATCTCCCTCTGCTTCCTCGTGTCGATGCACGCGTTGACGGCGCTTTACTTCGCTTCGTTCGATGTGCGATGCCTTTCCCAGGAGGAGGGGGGACGGGAGAAGACCGCCGAGAAGTCGGCACGCCCCCCTGAAAATGCCGTGAGGTATCCTCGGCCGAAGCCGCCCCTAGGTGCCCACACGCCGTGGGGAAAGAAATACCCGTTTCTCATCCCGTCAACTTCCATGTAAACTGTTTTGTGAATCCTCAGAGACTTATCCGCGATTCTTCCCCACTCTTTCTTAGAGCTACTTATCTGTGCCTGTGTGTCGGAACCGGTGTTAAGATTATCTGTGACTACCATAACTGTAAAGCTGCATATGTGTACATTTTATTTCAGATTTATTACATACCACCTCCAGTAAAATTCTGGAAGAAAGACCGAGCACGTGGCTCGACATGGAGGAGCGGACTTGACCGGCTGCGGCAACGACGCCGTGCTCGTGGCGAACGCGATCGAATCGGCTCTGGTCGAAGGCGGCAGGGCAGTCATCGTGTCGCCCACGTACAGCAGGTTCGGAGTCGACGCGTTCCCCGACGCGTTCCCCGACGCTTGTAGGTTGCTCGGGCTCACTTGCGTCACGGCCGAAACCGACGAAAGCGAGCTGATGAAATCGCTGGACACGACCATCAACGACTACTCGACCTCAGCGATGGCCATCAATGACTACTCGACCTTCACAGTGACGAAACCCATTGCAGTGGCATAAGAAGAGAGCTAGAGAGGAAGGGCTCACACTGATGTGTCCGCATTGTGGTCTGTATATTATTGACAAGAGAGGTTCGTGACTTATATTTGGCAGGATTCACTAATGATCTGCACAACATCTCCAGAATATCATCAAATACAAGATACAGAACTGCATCAGAAAATTTGACAATGATTTTGAAGAGAAGCTGGCCAGCAAAAGGGTAATCTAAACAATCCATGTACCTATATAATTTACATGGTCAAAATATGATTAATGACTATTCCAGATGGCTGTTTGACTTCATAATTCAATGATGAAGGAACTGGCTTGAAGGTTTCAGCTGCTGCGTTTTGCAAATAGGTAGGGTCAGCCTTCATCCAGCAATTTTCAGCGTGCATGGGAGCCAATGTTGACATTGCGGCGGCACTCACCTGCACTCACACGACCTGGTCCACCACCATGGCCGTGTCCGTCGTGGCGGCTCCCTATCTGCCCTGGCAGGGGGTCTCCTCGAGGCCCATCCTCCCGGCAGCGGCCGCCAGTCCTCCAAGGCCTCCGCGTGGGGCGAGGGGCGGGAGGCGAATCCTGAGGAGGGGGAATTGGAGACAGGGAGCAAACGAGGCGGATGAGATTCGTGTGACAACTCGGCAATCAACCGGACAAAGAAAGGAGGTGAGTTTTCGTCTGCCCATGATCCGTCCGGAGCCTCACTCTCGTCGACTGCTCACCTTCAATTTCTCGCTTTGTCTTCCCCGACCCGTCGACGCTCGCCGGCAGCCGCTAATCCTCCAGATCAATCGATCAATCAAAGCCACAACAGCGTGCCGGTGAGTCTTCCTTCATTAATTGGACTTGCCTTTTCCTCTCTCGACCAACCGATTGTCTTGGCCTCCTTCGACCGCAGTCTTGCCAGTTTTGGTTCAAACTGAAAAGAGGAGAGTGTTGGAGCAGCAGCAGTAGCAAATGTGAGCCGATTTTCCACATTTGTTTTACATTTTCATCTCTAACCATATTTCCGCGGCGTGAACGCAGCACCGAATCGAAGATTGAGACCTGGGGCCTCTCAATGTTTGGTAAGTTAATTATGATTCTGCGTGCATATTAGAAAAAATGAATATCTAACCCACATCGTGTCCATCAGTCGAAGGATCACCAGGCGGAAGCGGAAACACAATAAAGGACGAGAAGGGGACTGTGTGCACAGAAGAGGTAAGATTTTTACTGCGTGCCTCATGTGTACGATCTCGAGCTGACTCATCTAACTATTCGTTCACACACGCAAAGGCAACACAAAGAGATGTAACCAGCGGCGAGTGCGGCGGCTACGACACACTGTGTCCGATTGTATTGAGGGCGGTGTTTTCACAGAGGAGTTTGGCTTCGGGTCGATAAGAGGCATGGTGGTGTACGAGAGCAGACGACTTGGATGGCTGTTTTAGTTGCGGGCAGCAAGAGCAGAGGAGGAGGAGGTGGTTGCCAGTTGCCATGTCATTCAGAGTTAGTTGATGCCGTTTCTTCTTTTAAAACTAGATCCAATTAGCTACAACAGCATTTCAAATAGGTAGCAGTAAAATAGAGCGGTCATTGCAACCAATAAGGTCTACGCTGAATGCCATTGTTGCAGACACTAGTGGTGCTTATTTTGTAATTGGTGTATGTCAGAACGCGCTCGTAGAGTATGTGAAAAATGTTCGTAGTGTATGTAGTGCAATTTTTGCCATTTTAGTGAATGCTAAGTGGTATGTAAACATACGTCCTTTTTTACGTGCGTATGTTCAGGTACGTAATTAGTGTCTGACCGGGGGTTACTGATTCTGTCCGTCAACCGAGTCACCCGTCAACCGCTAACTGTCGTTGGCCAACCCGACCATGACGACAAAATCCTCCCTGACCCGCCTCCGGCCCTGATGTGACCAGTCTGGCAAATGTTGGTCCTCGTAAGCTTGTCCAGACACATCCTTCATGACCCTTGATGGTCATTTTTGGTGTGGCGGATGCGTAAGGTCATCAGCGGCGGATATTGGTCGCGTCGTCATCTTCGCGCTCTTTATTGCACCCCTGTCGCCTGATCGAGCTCGACAATTCCTTCGGCCAGGGGCACTAGACCTACCATATCAACGATATTTGAGCAAATTGTTGAGCTCTGAGCGTACAGTTTTTTGCTAGGTCCAGTCATATTCCGAGGGATAGGGAGCAGATATCGCCAGGGTCTTGTGTGGAACGAAGCATGGTGACGAGTAGTCACGAGTCAAAAATTGATACTACATTAGGAATTAGTATCATGCAGGATGGCCAATATCGTGTGAAACTGCCAAATTATTTAGCAATGTATCTAGCTGCGGTTCATAATATTGCTACCTTAATTGACGGCAGTTCTGCTAGGCGCTCCAGGTCGCGATCACCAGGGTAGCGCTGAGCTTGATCTGGCGAGACTCTGTTTCATGCAATGGTTGCCATGGAGGTGTCACAGATCTGCGGGGCTAGTCACAGCAAGAGAGGGGTAGAGGTTCAATAACATGAGGGCATCAAGGTTTTAGGGATATGTGATGTTTGAGCAGTTAATGAACGAGGGGTATTCATGCATGCTAGAGTATACTCGACCAAGAATTCACGGCAATGATCCAGGCTTCATGCATAAATAACTTTGACTGGAAGTTGACAGAAGAGTTTCTTTCTCTGTGCTCTTGCTAATGATCACATTTGAGCTTGTAGAATACCGAGAAAGCAGAAAATAAAAGATCAGTCAGATGCCAGAAAAGCATTTTTACCCATCTCATATCTAGTTCCTATATATGTGGAATCCACCTAAGCTCCAAGTCTGGTGTATCTCAAAGGCACAGGGATTTTTTTCAAATTACACATGCTGCACTTAAGCAAATTCGCATCACGACTTTATAGTACCTAAATAAGTAGGGGCTGGTACTACTATTACAGTCCTCGGTAGACAATCCCCTAAAATTGGTATGAAACATGGCTAGAACCACACTAGCAAAAAGTTTCACCCCCCTGATACATGTTTCTCACCTTACTCTTCTGCAACATCAACGGCATGGTAGTGGTTTCTAAGTGATATCTGCACCATGCCTGTCCCTGCAACACCTTGATAGACAAGAGGATACAAATGAGAACAGGTTTCAATGGCAGCAATGCTTGCATTGTACTGTATACGCCACAGTCATCCGATGCGACCAAGCACTCAATGGCTGTCCTCAAGGCACTGAATGATGATTATTCCAAGCTAATGTGGTTTCTCTTCGTAAAGAAGAAAAATGTGCAGAGTGCAGAGTACTGTCTTCGGAGGGGATGGGGGAGGGGGGCTCATTAGGGTTTGACGGCACCCAGTGTTATTCCCTAGTGGCTGCAGGGCCAACAGATATGTCAGCAACGATGACCACATGTATCTTTGCATGATGGATTTGTTTCTCATTACTTCCAATCTCTGGAGCAATGGATACTCACAACGAGAGAATCATTATGATGAGTGAATCATTTGTAAGTGTTGCACGAAACAAACTTGTTCCTCAATCTCTGAGAGTGAGAGATCCAGTCAAGTTCTTCTTTGTAAAGAGTAAAAAATTGAAACACATGCTAATTCTTTGGTAGCGTATCCTTAGGTGGCAACAGGGTTATGTATGAATTTTGCAGCCAAAATGCATATGGGTACAATACGGACCGTGGTGCTGAGCTGAAGAATTGAGTTCATTATTGCTATGACATCTGCATTAAACATTAGGGAACCACAACTTAAATCGACGGAATGGTCACCAGTAATTTTAAAATGTTTGGGAGGGAGGGAGGAAGTCGTTTAGTTAGTGTTTTGTAGAATTGTGACATTTAATAGAACAATGCAATACTAGAGTTTTTCCCAATAATTATATCTTTTTAGTAGCGGTTCAAAAGCGATTCGATGGCAAACACTCAAGAGCTTGTCGCAAGGAAACAGGCACCAAAGAGTGCACCCTTGTGCCCATGGTGTACAATATCTAGGTATCTATTGTGCGCAGACGCGTGCACTTCTCAGTGCACTGTTGAATGCATAGACAGGAAGAAAACACATCTCTCTGAACGGCCCTCTGGGCCGGTGGCTCCACAGACGGGTGCGGTTCTGCAAATTAGTCAAGATCTGCAAAAATATGAGGGAGGGAGGTGACCATTCCGCCAATTTAAGTTGTGGTTCCCTTATGAGCGCAGTAGTTGCATCTTTCTTTTGGATCATGGTAACCAAATACACCACATCCTTGGTGGATTTTGTGTTCCAGGTGCAAAAGATTGTACACGCCCTTCATACACTGGTAGAACACTAAAAATATCATGATTGCTGGGATGGTACTCAGTGTCTATCAAAATATCTCCCCAACTGGCTAGAAAATCGTGTCCGTGAGAGAAAATTTCAGCTGTGTTATTTCTTCGTGCGAACATATAGGGACCTGGGGGCCGAGAAATTGTGCTCATGTGCGTGAGACCACAAGTGCTCGGTCAGCGCAGAGACGACGGCTAAAACCTCCTCGTATGTCACGTGAAGACGTGGCTGGAGTATGATCGATGCCTGTCTCGTTCAAGGCAACAGAGTTCTTCTAAGGGATCCTTGTTGGTGACGAAGGCTGCTGCAAATGCGTCACCTTGAAGTTGAAGCATTTTGGTCGTCGAGTTGTGGAGGCTCTCCTCCTCCGGAATCAAATCCGCCACGAAAGGAGAGGCCTCGGATTGTCATCCATCAAGTGGTTGGGCACTTGGTCCTCGTTAAGATTTTCTTGGAAGGGTGAGAAGAGTTTGACCAGGGCCAACAAGGCAGCATGATTGTGGAGGGCCGTTGCGGTTGGTGATGTTTCCTGGTTCATAGTGTGTTGTGACGTGCTCCTCGCCCTTAGTTAGAGGAAGGGTCGGGGGGCTCAGCAGGAAGAGCAAGCTGCGATGCTGTGAGCCCTTTCTCAAAGGCGTCCTTTTGTTCCAATACGTGTTCGTGCCTCGGATGTGGTCATGAACACGTTCTTTGACTTCGTGACAAGCTTTGCTGATGTAGTATGCCCCACAACACAAGAGAAGTTCCTCCCTCTGCTCTCTTTTTCTTCGTTTTTACTTAACTTGGGTCATACATAATGTCATTTAGTGGAATGTGCGCATCACTTCCTGTCATACCTCCTGTCACCCTGCCTGCAATGTGCAAACAGTCGTTTTTTCGCACTGTCGCTAACAAAAGAAATAGGCGAACACGGAATTTCAAAAAGTACAACCTTTTTAACATTGATAACTAATTATTATCGCTGTATATTAATATTTGGCAAGCTAACGACGTTTCATCACAACAACATCATAAATCCTCCTTCGCAACCATGGCCATGGAGGCACCCCCCCCTAGGCCAAAATTGGCGGCCTCTGCCTTTGGCGGCAACTGTTTCGGGCATCAGCAAAGGGCGGGGCGCTCGTTCAACGCGCGTGGTGACAGTAGTTTGCTCTGGCAGACGGCGGCGGGCGCGGTACCAGTCTCGGTGGGCACGGCGCGGCGAACCCTGCAACGACGTGACATCCGCGATCAGCTGGACCTGCCCCCATTGCCCATGGACGGTATGGATTTCATTGAAGTCGAACGGATCGGAGGGCCGTCGTCCGCACGGGCGGACCAAACGGCAAGGCACACGGCGAGAGGATCGCCGGTCGATTCGTGCGCATTTCACCCCCGTCGTCCGCGGACCGAGTGGTGAGACAAACAGCGAGCCCAACACCCGTCGATCCACGCGCAAGCACTCGTCACCTCTAACTTCTTCCTTTTCATTTGTTTCCTTGTGACGATCCGCAGATCCGTTGATGTGGGCACGAGTTTCAGGGAGGGAGGAATATGGGCTAATCGACAATCAACGGGAAGGGAGGGGAAGGGGGGATACCATGCCTGCCCACTGGGAGGAGAAGGGGGGCGGGGATGGGGAGGACGATAAGGCAAAAGAGGAGGAGGGCAGGGAGAGGGAGGTGTATGGCAACAGCAATGGTGAGGGCAGAGGGAGGAGGACGGCAATGGGGGGGAGACAGATAAAGACTGGGAGAAGTGGGGGATGGGGAGGATGAGGGCGGGAGGGAGATGGAGGATGACGGCAGCAAGGAGGGGGGTGGGGAGATAGAGGAATCCGGCAACATCGAGGAGGACGGGGAGAGGGAGGTGGACATCAATAGCGAGAAGGGGGAGGAGAGGGGCAGGGAGAGGGGGCCGGTGAGGAGGGGCGGGAGGAATTCAGCAAGGAAGAGAAGAGGAAGGAGGGCGTCGAGGAGGGAGGTGGGGATGGGGAAAGAGAAAGTGAAAGGGAGGAGAACGGTGACAGCGAGGAGTGGGGGGAGGAGAACGAGGAGGACAACAACAATAAGAATGTGGAGAGGAAAGAGATAGAGGAGGGGAGCGGGACAGGGGGGGTAAGGACAAGGAGAATGAGGAGGAAGACGGCCGGTAGAAGGAGAAGAAGAAGAACGAGGATAACGACTGCTGTTAAAATAGTTTTAATCAGTAGTCCGGTTGTTCTTCTGCCTCTTTATCGACTCTATGTTGCTCATGATATTTCCATTGCTTGACATGAATATCAGACAACGCGCATTCCACTTTATGACATTACCATACGACCCATCTAATTCGATGCCATCCCATCTTAGCCAATTTGCACCTGTGCCTTTGTTGTGATAACTACCACGAGAGACACGCACCCACATGCCTGACATTTTAGTGATGATATCATCAATCGGGATTGTTTCGGTTTGTCTCCTAACTCCAAAAATCTCATCGAGTTACGATACTCTTCAAAGACGTGTCCATTCAGGCGCCATAGGCGGCCAGGATCGTCATAAAGCTACATTGGATATAAACACCAATCTACGACAATTGTCCGACATATGCCTTCTCATTTGGCCGATAGTACACGTATTATAAGGATGTCCGGGTGCCAACCAGGCTTCCATTTTAAGCGGGTTGACAATTTAGAAGCATTCATTTGGCAAATAAAGCGATTCTACATATGGAAATCGCTCTATTTTGAACGCGCTTTGAAGCCGATCTGCGCTGTGAATGTTAATTCCTGCTCTAATTCAAACCCGGATTGTGTCATGACACACCCTATGTAGGATATGTTCTATTTCAAAACCGCTCAGAAAATTCTTTCGCTTCGTAATTATCGCCTAAAAAATTGTGACAAATTACAGGTCTTTTGTCGAAATCATTTAAATCGGAAAGCCTAATCTTGCGCCGAATTATGACCCATCAACTTCTTACTTCATCAAGACGGTTTTCGCGCGACAAAAACTACACGCGTCGAAAACCGATGTGAGCATGCACAATCAACCACACGTGCAGGGCAAAAAAACGTCACCATTTCAGAAGAACGCTTCGCGAGAGGTTTTTTTATCATAAAATAGATACTTAATTTGTAATATGATGGATTTCTTTCACAC
>JALLPA010000217.1:0-17889 GCA_036939895.1 Thalassiosira exigua
ATGACTCTGTTACATACCTCTGCAGCTTTCGAATGGTGTCGCCCTTTTTCACATGATATCCCAAGTCGATATCATGGCGATCGGCCAGCGATTGTGCTCGTTCAGTGATTGGAATGTCGTGGCGAGCCGATGTCAATACAGATTTCCACATTGAGACCAGATCCTGAAAAGATATTGTTTTTAGTTTTTTGTTTAGTCAGAAACCAAACAAAGATGCCCTCTCATTTCATGTTTTTTTCTACTATCATGTTGTGTGTTCTCTTGTCATTTTATATGAGGTCATGCCAATTTTTAACAAAGAAAGGGTGGTAATGAAAAATTAAAAGACTCCCTAATTCTTTTTCATAATATTCGTGCGACCTTGCTTTTGGGTTTCAGTTTTCAAGTTCAAGAATCTTACCATGCTGATAAAATTAGTACAAACAGATCTTTCCTTGCCATAGCATTCCTATAATTACTTCAAACAATTAATTTTTCAACTCTAATTAGGCTAGAATCAACCTAAACTGTTGCCATATACATTTGTTGCAGTGTGGGAAGGAAGGGCACATCCCGTCAGCGACTGTCTGATGCTAGCGCTGAAAAAGCTTGCCTGCAGATGGTGTGGGCATTCTAACAAGGTTTGCTATTCGAAACTAATGGAAATGAAGTAGGGTGCGTGAAAGTTCCAAATTTGACAAAATCAGAAGATACACTTCTAGAATGCCAAAAAATTAGTAAAACATGAAATAGGATGGGGGGGTCCAAAAACATGAGATCAGCTGCTCAGCCTAATACGCAGACTAGATCGTCTCGGTAAAGTCAGACCCCACGTGCGTGCGTGCCTGCCCGACAAGATGATTTGGCGAGAGCGCACGTAAGTATGTAAGTCGTTTCTCTACGAGTCCTTTTTACTTGTATCTCATCGGATTGGCACTGAGCGCACGCGCGGACGGTAGGATCGAAGTACTTGATTGCCCAGATCTTCTCTTTTCTTGTTATTCCAGGAGGAGACGGACTTTTATGCAATACTGCATATATTTAGCAAGATGTCGTGATAACATGATAATTTAAAACATGAGAGTTTTCATGTATTATGTGATGAAAACTTCATATTTTGATTTTCGTCACAATTTTAAAAAGAAGACTTTTCAGTGTTTTGTTAATCTTGGTTTAATTATCGCCCATATCAAAAATAAACTGAAATCTCAGCTTTAATAAGAAAATTGACAAAGAAGTAATTTTTTACGTAGGAACTGGTAAAAATATACAGCGATTCTAAAACATCAAGGATTTGGAGAAATTTGCCTAAAACTTCGAAGTTTGCTTTTTTCATCACTTTTTGAAAAAAACATAACAATTCAAAATTGTCACGGATTGCTTTCTTTTGAAATATGAAAAATTCAGATATTTTCCGTGTAAAATTGTTGCAATTGTTTTGAAAAAACCCGTTCATCAAAACAGCAAATTTCTATCAATTTGATTTCAAGTTTTGGGATGGGAGCATATTAATTTTAAGCTTCGTGAAACAACGAAGCTCTTTTCGGAAGTGCCCTGCGGATACATTTTTATGGTTACAAACTCACAACACTAGCAAACTACCGTCACTGATCTGATACTAAAGAGATATCCTGATTGATGGGTGAGAGAAGTGAGGAATTTGAATTTTCTGTGTATTCATGTGATTGATCGGTAGAAACCCAAAGGTATTTTATTATCCCTTGCTGGAAACTATTGTTTTTACCAGACAGTAACCGTAATTGCCGCAGATATATGGTCGAAAATGTTTAATAAAGAGTGTTTACTTCTTACTAACTTTCACTTGTTTTTTTTTACAAAAGTCTGCTTTCCCTCAGCTTCAATAGCGAAGGCTTTGCGAACCCTCTTTCGTAATCATTCGTATATATGATTTATTTGTAACGTTTGGCCATCGTCGGTTATTCTTGACGCGATTAGGTAAATAATTGGCGATGGCATTCATTTAATTATACCATTTCGACCATTTTTCCTTCATCTGTGTAGTATTCAACATTTAGTGGAGGAATGTAACATTGCCGTTCTGACCGTCAAAATGGTGAGAGAAGTGATCACTTTTTACATCAATGCACGTTTTTCTGTTTAAAAGGAATAGTAGTACGATGAAGTTGTTTAACTAATCAAGAGCATTTTTTATTTGTATCTTTTTTCTATTTTTCTGCAAATGCATAACATAACGAACAACGTACTTGTCTGCGAATAATTCTTGCTCTTCTCCCCCCACAAGCGATGCCCCAACACGGACAGTTCATCTGCAATCTTACACTCTCTGGTCCGACCACAGCCGACATCCAGTTTAACTACGGACGGGCCCGGATCGCATTCGTCCTCGGCCCCCACATATGTGGTACAGCCGGAGGGCAATACTTGTCATCGGTGGCACAGCCCGAGCATGCACCACCTTCACCAGGACGAAGCTGCTTGGTTGGACCTCCTTGACAGAACGGGAGACATCAACTCTACTATTTTTGTGGTACTACGCCTTCTCATTATCACTCAGCATTGAAGATACTATTGTCAACATTCTCCTTTGGACCCTGTTTCTCGTCCCCCTTGCCCGTGCATGGAGGGTGAAGACAGCTGTCTTCGGCTGGCTCACGGCCCCAGGCAACGAACACCCCACGGAGATTTATGGGCGACTCATCAACAAGGCCAAGCATATTACACAAAAACTGCTTGGATTGGCATATTACACAAAATCTGCTTGGATTGGGACATCGGCACTTCCTGCTACCTGTGTTTGCTCAGATGGTCAGGTTGCAATGTCATTCCCGAACAACGGCGTACCTGAGAAGTTGATACGGAGCATTGTTTGAGCAATGACCAAAGTTGGTTTGCTCTTTCTACGCAAAGGTCGACAACATTGGCGCTCAGCACTTACAAAACTTTACATACTACGTTGCCTTCTACGTAACGTGAAAACAGCGGTTCATCTGCCTCCCTTACAGGAGATGGAGCTCTCCGCTATTCCCGTTAAGCTCTCTCTCTCTTTCCTCTACTATCAAGGGCAGAGAAGTATACGAAGATGCACCCGACCTCACTGACAAAGACGATGCAGTGCTGGGATTGTGGCCTGCCTGGGCTCATACACAACAACGTGAGGGGTTGGACCCCCATGAAGAGTGCCAACGGAGGCAGCCACCCACTACATCTATTCTTCCCGTTTCCCTCGTTAACCCCCCGCCAATACCTCATGGAACAGAGGAAGCAACTAGAGAGAACTACACCTACACATATCAAACTTACAACGCGCACATAAACTGACACTTGCCTCCAGCATGAGCACTTATCATTGCCCTTGGTTGCGCTAATGTTTCTGCGGACGTTGGATAAGGTCTCAGATGTACACTGTTGGAAAATTTTGAGACTGTCGAATTACATCCTGCCGGAGGACGATGTGATCAAATGGCTCTAGGCTTTGACTTATGATGATTGTTTGCAAAATATACGCCACCGGTTTAAGTCGGGACCAGTCCTCCTTTCATTCATTTTTGGGAGACAGCAACCAGACGGACAACTGATTACCTTAAGCCAGGGCCTGTACTCCTTTTTAAGGGGCAGTGATTAGGGCCATGCAATCGATGGCTTTACCTAGAAATAGACATATATGGATGTGTGTATACGATTTTTATTTACCCAAGTGACACCAAGTCCCATCGAATGGATGGTCACACCCCAATAAACGCTAATGGTTCAAAGAACTGAAGAGTAACAACGTAGAGGGGTATAAGGACTACCCTTGCACCCTTATCTTGGCCGGCGCTACCCAGCCAATGATTGAGTGCTGAGGTACAGTATGATGGTCACCCCGTGTTTAGTGATACTATAAAAGCTGGTACGTTCTCTAAGCGTGGACACCTTTATGGCCAGACTTATGCTACCAGTTTTCGTTGGGCTCAATGTTATCCTAGGGCATAGGGTGAATCAGGCACAAAAGCATGAGTAACCCAGAAAAAGCAGACAAGGAGGTCTTTAAAGTTGTCGTGACAATGGGAAGATGCGATCATGAGGCAATTATCCTAGGTTATGGCAATTGTGTCGAGCCATTGGCATTCCTATAGCTTTACTAAGGCAAGAGGGGGGGAGGGGGTAGTGCAGGTGATGTAGTCCATCACGGGTTACAACGAAGCTGAGGGAAACGAGGTTTCTTCTGAAAAAAAATAAGAAATCCGACTGATTCACTCAAAAAAAAATTACTTTTCAGGCACCAGGATCTAAATATCTCTTTCCCTGTTTTGTCTAAAAGGAGGAGAAACAAAATGTTGGTCCTTTTGTACTTAAGTACATAGATGGGTAAGCTCGCGACATAATGCAATTGCCTAGGTTGGTCACTCGTTTGCTTGCCGTGTATGTGCATGTCCACATGACCAGAGGAATTGACGGGAGAAACTGTATGTAAGTTGTGTCTCTACTTACGTACGTCTCATCGGCGGTCCGGCACCAAGCACGTGCCCGGACAGTTGGCTCAAAGTAGGTCAATTTCCCAAATATCTTTTCTCAATCTTATCAGAAAAATATTTTGGTGTGATCCTACGATAACTTTCGCACTCCGTCGACAGAGAGAAAGATATTTTCATTCAATACCTCTTTACCAAGATGTTGCAATAACATGATAATTTAAAATATGAGGGTTTTCGTGTATTTTGGGGGGAAGCTTCATATTTTAGTTTTCATCACAATTTTAAAAAGAAGGGGTTTTCAAAACTCTTGCCTTGCTACTTAAAAACTAGTGCTAACCTATTGCATTTCCAAAATATCAAGGTTTTTGGAAAACTTTGCCTAAAACAACGAAGTTTGCTCTTTCCATCACTTTTGAAAAATATCACAGTTTTCAATTGCAACGAATCCCTTTTTGAAATTTGAAAATAAAATGCTCATATTTCATTGGAAATTTGAAAATTTTCTCGACCCGGTCATCAAAATAGATTTGTTTGTTCTGTTGAAAGCTTTATGAACTTACAATATCTTTGCCAGAGTGCCGATGAATAGGTACTATTTTTCTATTTAGAAACCCACAACACTAGCAAACCGGTGACAGTGATCTTGATTGATGGCGAGATAATTAGGACTTTATGATGGTTGTGTATCAACTTGATTGATCGGTACCATAGAAACCCAAAGGTATGATTTTTATTTTCCATTGCTGGAAAAATATGATTTTTTACTATATAGTAATAGTGAGACCTCACCAGATATATGCCAAACATGTTTAATGAAAATATGTCCGCTTCTTACTAACTTCTACTTCATTTTTAAAAAGCCACATCAGCTTCACTGAGAATATCCCTGTGGTGATGAAAGTCTGGCCACTAATGCTTGGCTGATCAATGTAAGAAAATCCAGAGCCTTTGGATGAAAGTGGTGGAGTGTTGGTCTCTGCTTGACTTCAGGGGGAAATATCTGTCTCATTTTCCAACAAGTTTGAGATAAAGTCCATGCCATTTTGGTTTTTCCCTGTTATATTCTGTCAAGAGGATAGTCAGCACATCCCCACATGGGCTTTGCTCTCTGTGAGGCAAATGCCCCAACTTAATGTCGTAGAGCTGGAGGGCAGGTGACTCACTATGAGAGTGCTAGACAGCAGCAGCATCAAGACCAACTGCGGCATGAACTAGAAGTCATTCAGTCTCATAGACATTATGTCCGGTACATAGAGGGGACAGATGATCGGAGAGCTATCCTGATCCTATCTATGCTAAATTAGAGCTATCATCATTTGGAAGACATGCTAATAGATTGAAAATCCCCGCTCAGCAACGGTCATGGTGGAAATGTTAGTAAGTAGCAAGATCATCTAGCTACAATGCAGGTAGCTGCATGCCAATAACAAATTCAATGGATTCAAAAAGAATTACAAAGAAAATGCTTTTCCCATGAATTGGCAATGCTACTGATACTTGGAAGATAAGGAGGTGACATCCCGGATCAACTAGGGCGGACCCATCACCGCTATCCGTTCCTTGGTGGCCCTCCCCAAAAGTGGCACGCCAGCAGAAACAATGCCCCCCCCCCCCCATGGACAACATCAACAATCATCTTGGAACGAAAGATGATGATAAGGACACCAACAACAGCAAGACCACCTCAGAAAATGAGGACGATGAGCTGGGCGTGGCGTTGTGCAATCTACCACGTGGCTATGAGATCAAATCCAATGATGCCTACACCGAAGACAAGTTGTGGTGCCCAACGTTGAACACAGGTTGTTAATGTCACAACTGGGGGTAGCATTTTAGCAGCCCTGGATAAGACACCGCAGTCACCAACAAATTGTGTCACAAATCATTAAAGTTAGCACTTTTGAAAACCAGCACTTTTCAATATTTCATGCACTTTAAAAATCTAAGCACTTTTGAATCAGGCCCAAGATATCATGCTTGATTGAAAAGTGCTGGCATTGTAGTACTTTTTAGTTTGGTCATCTCAACTTTTTTAACCTTATTACTACAATCCTATCCTCCTCCGAAACTTATCCCAACACTTTCCACATTCCTAGAACTCTTGAAAAATTAGACAATATTTTGCGATGACGAAATCAATAGCAGAAGCGTAGACACTCATATTTCATTACACCAAGAAAAATAATGAAAGTGCTGTGATTGAAAAGTGCTAGAGACACAGCAATTTTCATTTTATTTACAAGTGTTGGGATTGAAAAGTATTGGAAAGTGCTGATTTCCAAAAGTGCTAACTACAGCATGATAAATTTTCTGTGCCTATATTGGGGAGGCACCATCTTCTGCATCTTTTTGTTCTCAATCAAAGCCATTGCCTCCTCAAGAAGGAAATCGAGCCCAATAGTGCAAGCATGGTTTGGTGTGATTTCAACCTAGGTGAAGCGGGTACATAATATCGGGCTTGTTCACCATCTTGAGTTATGGTCAAGTCCACCATCGTAGTGCCACCACATTGCCGCCAATTGTCAATTCAGGCAGATGCCCTCACTCTTTGATTGATGTTGCTGAGAACACCTGCTTACTCTTGCAATCGGCACCAATGCAGCTCTGTGCTGTGTTGAGGGGACTGAGACCTAGAGAGAGAGGGGGGGGGGGGGGGGGGGGGGGGGGGGGGATAATGGGGGGGTGGGATAATCTGGGCATCATTGCCCTGGGTATTGCTGCACGGGAAAGCAGCATCCGCCAAGAAGCTCAACCTTCTTGCTCTTACTTTGCAAGATTCTCTACCATTCTTGCTCTTGCATCGCGAGATCGTTTTGCCAAGACACTCTCTAGGCCGGTTCGTTTCATTCTCTGGATCCTGTTTGCTCAAACCTAAAGTTTATAAAATCGAAACATCTATCAACGCAACTTGATTCTACCTTTACTTTCTACGAGCCCTTGGCACCAATTTGGGGGGCGCCCTTTCTTCGCTAACACTCTTCATGAAATCATAATTTGTTCATTATTCCAACCCAAAATAAGATGATTGCGTGAGGACAACTCATATGTGAGTAAGAAGAAAGACAATATGAGAAGGAATCTTTGTTTGGTCTTGTGCCAAACAAATATTCCTCCTTACAAACCAAAAAGACAGCGTTCTCCCTGTCTTACCCCCCTGTCAATGCCAACATTATTGATAAATTTATATTAAAAGGTTGGCAATCAAGGTTGTATGGGCATACGAGATTAGCAGATATACTGGCGTACCCCTATTTTTGCAAAATAGTGATGGAGATACGTAAATTGCAACATGGGACCCCGTAATGTTAACCGTCTACCAAAACCTTCTAGGAGCGATTCGTAGAGGTTATCCCCCGCCTCTACCTCCATTTTGGCGGTCACCCTATCATTTTGAGAGTGGTCATTGTGGCGGATGCCAATTGGACCATCGATTTTCTTTTTTTGCCTCAGTTCAAAAACTGGATTCGACATCGTTTCGTAAGTCTGCGGTCGTCGATGGCTACCTTCGACCACCCCTGACGCCCCCATGGAGCCCAACAGTCATGGGGGCCAGAAGGGGAGGGCTATCTCCATGGTGGAGGTCGACTGCTGGTCAGAATTGGCACAACGCTGCACATTATTCGAATTTTTTCGTGGTTGATTTGCTCTGCTTGCTCCGTTCACTGATTCACGCGTCGCGATGCTGTGTGCTGCGCGCTGCGCCGCGGAAGCGGTGGCGAAACACGCACAGGTCGGCTGCTGGAAAAGTGAGGGGACGAGGATGAGAGTCGCCCCCCCACCATCCCGAGCCATGCCTGAGCGTGGGCCACGTCCGCCTTAACGGGAGGAGTGAGCTGCACGTGGACGTGGCCGATCATCTACCTGTTCGACGTGATCAAAGACCAGGATGCTCAGGAGTCCCTTGGACCTTGAGAAGTATAGGGGGGTGTGGATGGTGGTGGGGGACATCCTCAGAGAGGACGGGTGGTAGAGGAATTTTGGGGGCTGGGGGTGACCTTGGCCAGGGCATTCCTGGTGAGCGCCATCATCTTTGACGACGGCGGGTGAACGAGGTGTACAAAAATGGACAAATTGCTGGGTGTTGCGAAATGGTGGGCCGTTGGGAATGTGAGGGAAGGAGTTGGAGCGAGAGATGATGGAGAAAAAGAACGCAATGAATGCGCCTCGTAGGGTGTATTGGTACTTGGCCTGAGCGAGGCCGAGGGAGAGGTAAGAGGAGAGGTCGAGGATACCCACGAGGAGGGTGGTGTTCCTTTAAAGAGGGGTTGGCTGTGGTCGTTCTCTCATTCTGAAGTGGAGGATTGAGACATATTATTCAGGGAAAGAAACCAAAGCTATTGTGTAATTGGCTATTTTATTTGCCACTAATTGGCTATTGCATTTGCCACTTGCTTTCAAGGAGGGCTTTGAGGCTTAGCTACTACTTCCCTTTCACTGACATACCTTATGTTTGGTGAGACAAAGGACTGAGTGAAAGAGAGAATAACGATAACCAGCGTGCTCAAGTCTCGGCGCATTTCATCAGGACTTTGTTGTCAGGAGTGTATTGTCCCACATCTGGGGTCTGTGGACTTTGGCAGTGGCCCAGTGGCCCTGTCTAGATCTCAACGCCCTGAAAAAAGTCCCTCCTCAGTTCGTACCGCATGTCGACTTTCAACAAGGCGAGATCACGTCGCACTCCAGCCCGTGCTTTCGAAGCTCCGCCTTGTAGCAGTCGTCCGGAACGTCGAACAGTATGAGCTGCCCCATCGGATCCCAACCCAAACCTCGTCGTCCGTGAGGGGCGCCGTGGCAATCACCACCACCCGATCATCATCCTTTTTCACGGCCCTGAAGTCGGTGCTGTAATCACAATCGCACAGGTGGGCCGAGTCAAAGGGCGGCTCCTGCACCAGGTAGTGAAGGCCATTCCATACCGCGGACCCTTCCCGTGCCCCCGACCAGCTGTACGCGAATTGTATGTGAGGGCCGCAGCCCAGGAGGAAGTTCAGGATCGCCGTGTCCTCGCATCAGTCGTCTAGGCCCACGATCCCATTACAGAGCGATTACAGCGCCGAGTGCAGCACCGGGCTGGTCGGCAGGGTGTCGAACCTCGCCCTCAATGCGTTCAGGATGACGTAGAACAGCGCTTCGCTGTCCGTGGCCCCGATAGAATTGTACGGTTGCTCCCCCTTGGCCTCCATGCAGATGCTCCTCCCCAGCCATGGAATGTTGACGCATGACTTGTTGCTCAATTCGTTCACCCAGGGCGACGCCAAGCAGTCGATCTCCTTGTTGGCGACGAACTGCTTCCGATCAAAGGACGGCACGTGCCCGTTGTGCGTGAAGCATAACAAGATGCCCCACATCTCACTGCCGCAACAACATGCCCAGCGCTGCTAGCGACAACGGCACAGACGACGACACCAGCTGATGAGACGGCTGGATCAAAAATTCATAAACAAAAATAGAGAGACGTCAAGGTCGTCAATGGCGCCTTGGAGGCCCTCACCTTGTCCGTTCATGGACGTCGGCTACTACGGTGTGGGGGGACCATATCGATGGTGCGCGTGATAATTCATGATGCCTTTGGGCTCGTCGAAGCAACGTAACAAGCTATTTCTGAATTTTCTTTTAGCGCATTTACCTAGTTAAAAGGTACTAATATTTAGCGTTCCGCCACAATACCTGCTAAGGTCTCAACTTTTGCAAAAAGGGAAAAATGCCCACAGCGCAGCGAGAGCCTCGCCGATGACAAAATCCTCTTAGGGGGATATAAACTGGACCTCGGTAGAGAATATTGATGGCCCAGAATGCCCCCCGATGCCCCCTGAGGGCGCCCATATTTTTTTGCCGCTACTACCCCTTCTAATCTCGTACATACTTCCTGTGTCTCCTGTCTGGATCCCAGTAAGGGAATCACAGCGTGACAGCAGACTGGGTGGGTGTGACTCTGTTTGTTGATGATTTTGCTCCAATCAATAGATATGCATGTACCTATTATGATTTCGTACGAAGGTACCTACCTACATATCTATATATTTCAGACACCTCCACAGCTCGTGCTTACTTGTCCTGCATGTTCTTTCCGTGAGTGTATGTACGATGTATGTGCGTCAATAAGATCTTTGGGGACACATTGAACGACTTGGAGAGCGGAGGGGAGGGCGTGACGACGGCCGTGCAGCGGCAGAAGCAAACCGCCGGTGGTGGCGGCGGCGGCGGCGGCTATACCAGGGATGGGACGCCGTACTTCTTCGACGACCGGCCAAACGTCTTCGGCAACGACGGCGGCGGAACTGATGCTCGGCGCGAGACGTCATTGCACGGCAACGTCAAAGGAACGCCTTGCGGCGACGACGGAATGACGACACCGCCTCGTTCCTTGGGCGCGTGAAAGTGCAAAAAGGGAAGCAAAAGCTAGCCCTTCGACACGAAGTTCAAGCAAAGTGGTTCAAGGGCAGTTCTAACCGAGGGGGCGACAAGGGAGGTAGGGATCGAAGTAGTCAAACGATGAACTCTCTCGTCAGCCTCACAGCATCGATCGGCATGCGGAAAGGAACATTGCTGGCGCAACGAAGGAAGAAGACACGGCACTGGCGCGATGAGAGCGGCCCTTGCTCGAATTGTTGACGAAAGGCAACACGTTTATTCTTAAGTAGTAGGTTTCTGCTACTTCTCCATTGTCCTTTTCCTTTCCATCGCCTCTTTGTGGCTTCATTTCAATCAATAAGCCGTCTTCCATCCCAGATCTTCGGCAACGGAGGAGAGCTTCGGCCTTCTTCTACCGTGCTTTGGCCTTTGTTTCAAATTAAAAAAAACATTTTTTTCGGGTTTTTTGTGCTCGAGCCGGGCTCAAAAAGGCGTAAATCAAAATGCCTAAATGAAAAATTGACGATTTTAGAACCGCTGATGAAGATGCCCTCGAGCACCCATTGTACCTGGTCGTACGACCATATATAGTTAGGCACTTGTAGAGCGACTGTTACGCTCCAATACCCCAACTTTATTCCATCTGAATCGGCCTACGACCGCCTGAGTACCGGTCAGACCGTCAGCTGTCAAAAGCTAGTCGAATTTTGAAAATGGTCAAAAGCTAGTATTTAACTTGTACCTTCGCTGCAGGCCCTTTGTACTTTGTACGATTTGCATGTATTGGCCTGCAAGGCAGGGCGCGCTTGATGTCGTCACCTTTTTGCGTCGCCACTTAGGATACAATACCTATGATACCATACCATATTACGTGTGTGTAACATTCCCCTACATACTTTAGTTACGCATCTGCTGGGCCCCCTCTAAAAGGAGGCAACACACACTATGGATAGAGCCTCCCCTTTTTTAATTAGGGTATCTCTAGGCTTTTTGTAATTTAGGTAACTTTTTTGTAGACCATGGGAGGCTCTAGCCTCCCCTTAGGTACCTCGAGCGGATCACAAACATCAGTGCTCAACCAGCCTTCGCCACACGCACCCCTGGGAGCCTGAAAATCACAGAACATCACTTCCCTAGCCCCCACCACCTTCCTCCTTTGCCGCTGCCCCATGACCAAGACGTCGCCTCCGTCGCCGAAACGCGACCGGCGCGATGCCGTTGCAGCTCTAGACGCGCCAGGCGGCGTCGCGGTGTCTCCACTCGTGGCCGCCAGGTTGTCCTTCGCTGCCAGTCCTGAGGGAGACTCGCGGGCACGTCGCGCTGTTGACCACGCCATGCCGCCGACTGGCGCTTGCCCGTCCCCTTCGTTGCGCCTCCGGATCGCCGTCATCTAGCATGGAGATGGCGCCGTGGACAATGTCGTGGGCAACGTGCCCGACCTCCCCCCCCCGTCAATGGCAACGCGTTTGAAGAGCCAGTTGCCAAGGTGCATGCAGCTGCACGCACGGCGCTCCCTTCCCCGCCCCCTCAATGTCGTTGGACTCGTTCGACCTCGTCTCTACGTTGGCTCCTGTTGTCTTCTGAGGTGCAAGCGCAAAACCTTGGACCTCAACTCGAATGCCGTCGCCATCGACCGAAGCCATTGCTGGCGAAAACACCGGTGTGGTGTCTCTGCGGGGGGGGGGGCAGGCAAGGACATCTCCCGGGTCTTTGTCCATAGTCATTCCCGGCAGCAACGGAAATATGCCTGAATCCCCCATTTTATGGATGACATCACATCCATAGCACCACCAGGCGCCATCAACTCTACTAGTCCTCGTCATTTCCTTGACGAATTTGTGGACAGTATGAGGGATGTGACAGGAGGTCCTGGTGCCCATTGGGCACAAGACAACGAAGATGAAGATGAGGCCAGGGAGGAGGCCGATGAGGAGGAGGTCAAGGAGGGGGAGACGAAGGAGGACGTCCATCCCAGGCGCGCCCTCAGCTTTTCTGAAGAACTCATACTTAGAGTCACGTTAATGGTGATGGCAGGAGCACGTCGCGCAAGAGCCCATGACAACCTCGCCAACAGCAACAAAGACAGCGCCGAGGGGCCCGTCGATGACGACGCCAAGGATCCCGTTGATGACGTCGCAGAGGAGGAAGGGGTTATGGCGGAACGGGCGGAGACGGTGCCTGGTTGAGGGCCGACGAGGGATAGTGGATGTGTTGGCGTGAATCGTGTATGATTCTGGGCAAATATTGTTCCCCGTTTCAGTGCAAATGCAATTGAGGCAACGAGGACTGGAAAATGTGTGGGTTGCTGTACGAAGAGGGAATGTCAGAGTTGGTGATTGCATAAGTAGAAGAGGAGTTGGCCATAACAGAAGCAGAAGAGGAGTTGACACAGGAAACTGAGATCAAATATCTCATGATGGAAATCGAGGAAGAGTAACCAGTGTGAATGAGAATGATACATCATATATTAATGTCTTTGTCTATATCTTATCAATGTATATTTATATGTCTATTTATGTATGAGGTATTGCTGAGATATTTATTACGTAGGGGAATATGTTCAAGACCTCTTTTGGTTGATCTCATCCGCGTGGGTGTTTCTACTAACCCTTCATGTCGGTATATGTGCGTGCGGGGGGAAAGAGCTCGATGGCGTCTGCCCGCGGGCATGTATCCTCCCATGTTGCTGTGGAGGTTGATTGCCGGGGCATCCAACCCCAAGAGGGATCAAAGGGCGTCGACCATCTGACTGACCGTCTCCGTGGTGAAGGATGAAACCCCCATTGCGCCGACCTTTGCACCTCCCCATCACCATCTTCGTCCGGGGATCCTTGAGCAGCTGCACTCGGATCCTCACCCCCCTTGGTTCCCCCCGTCACAGACGCCGTGAGCAACACGTACCGCTCCAACACCTTCGGCATTGTCTTGATGGCCTCCTCCACCAGTCCATCGCCATCGAAACCCGCGTCGGCCACGGTGTCCATCACCTCCCGCTCCTTCTCCCTCCACCCGGAGGTGCCAAGGCCGTTGAAGGTTGGATTGTAGTATTGTGCCAACGCGGCGAACCACACGTCGGACACGCGGCGCTGGTCCTCCGTCGTCGCCGCGGCGTTGTGACGCTAGATCAATGCGGTGGGTGGGCGCCCAAACCGGGATCGGCGCGGACAGCATAGGGGGAGAGGAGCGCCAACGCAAAGACATCGGCGGAGGAGATTGTGATCATGACGCCCCGACACGCGCGGGCGTCAAGGAGCTGTCGTTGGAGATGAGGACGTGCATGCTCTTGTTAAAGCCGTCACTGGAGCCGCTATCCATCGCATCAACTGGAGCGACCACCGCCACGGCCGGCGTGCCCATTGCCGCTGCCGGAGAGATGCGCGGCACGGATCACCGGCGGGATTGCAGGCGAGCATTGCTGAGACAGCCCGTCGCCATCAGAGCGACCACCGCCATGGCCGCCACGCCCGCCGCCGCTGCTGCCGGCGGAATGTCCCGCGGGTGGATGGGCCAATCATGGAGCGGACCAGGGAGCGCAGTCTGCCCCAACCGCCAAAAAGGAGGACGCCTGAGGACGCCATTTTCCACAATGACAGCCTTTCCCATCTATTTGATATGACAGACGACGCATTGCATGTCAAGTTTTTAAAACATAATTTTAATTTATCTAGGAATGATACAATATTTTGAATGATATAATATTATGTGATCTGCTCGAGCTGGCTAGTGTGATTTTGGAGTTTTCAAGCGGCTCTCTTTGCTTCGCTCATTATCTACAATACCTGTTATACCATTGCCAATCTTGCGGATTCTACATGTGCTCCCCCCGCTACAACCGTGCGCTGTGGGTGATGTCCTCGCATCGAGGACGGTGCAAAGAGTACTCCATGCTGGTGTATCGGATGCTGAGGGCCTTGGGGTATCACATTGTGCGATGGGTCGTGGATTGGGCCGATCACGTGAGGGTGAAGGCGCTGCTGGGAGACGACGTCGGAGGAGGAGGAGAAACGCCTAGGGGTGGAGGAGGCGGGCAGTGGGTCCACTTGGACCCGTGCGAGGCGGCCGTGGGCAACGGCAACGCTGAGGACTCGACCCAGTCGGCGTCTTCGGCCTCGGCCTGCGACGGACCGTCGGAACCCATCACGGCCGTCGCGTTGACGAGCTACCACTTCCCCCCGGCAGTGGAAGACATCACGTGTCAGTACACCAGCGACAACGACGTGACGATCCAGGAACGCCGGGGCCTGTCCGACCGGTCGGTGCGGAGGCAATTGAGGAGGTCACGAGGGACTTGGCGATGACGTTGCGGACCCTTGGGGCATTTGATGTCGCAATTTATGACCAGTCGCGCCCCGTCCACCAGATATAATCGAAACGGCGTGGAAGCGACTTTGGAACAGCTCGGAAGCAGCATTTAAGAAGAGTGAGAATAGTCGTATGCGTCAATTCATTCTACCACAAACAGCTGGGTCAGCTTGCGAGGTAAGTAAGGAGGGCTGTACAAATATACTCCATCTACCACAACTTAGTATCACCATTGAATAACTGAATGTTTGGTACAACAGCAATAGATGAACTTATTAGACTTTCATATTTTGTACACGGATTGGTTCCACCTCCACCAGATGAACTTACTAGACTTTCACATATCATACACAAATCGGTTCCACCTCCATCAGCTCACCTGATTGTTTCCATCGCACAGTCTTTGAGCAGCCATTGCGCGGATTCGAGTCTCAGTTGAATCCAAAACGCTCAGCGATGGGCTGGCCACAGCAAAAAACATCTTGGCTGGGACGAGGAACTCGTAGCAGGGAAGAAGCTCATCGTGCCTCCACCCCACTTATCTTTGTCCCCTCCTGCTGTTTCTTCCAAAAATATTTGGCCCTAACTCGCCCATTTGCTCTCACGTCCAAACATTTCATCATCAACGCAGTCAAGACAGGTAGATTGCTTTACTCAAAACTGCCTTTCTTTCTGCCTTGTCCTTGACAAAACAATCGCTCCCTGCATGCACGTGTGCATGTCGACCTCTGTTGCTTCTCCCCTGAGCAGCTGGGCACCTGCCTCATCCTTAGCGCTAGCTCATCCCCCCTCCTCAATCCCCCCACCCCCTCATCGCAACACAGTGTCCCACTTCTTGCGCAGTCTAACCACGAGAATATCTTTCTCTGTGACCAAAAACAACTTTAAACCCTGTCAATCGACGAGAAAAGACAGAAGAATCAGTCGGACGTCAGCTTGTGGTGATCAAACATGACAAAAAACCGAGGTCTACGCGCACAGATGCCGAGTCGTGAAAGATAGTTTTCGCGTCGGGCGACTAAGAGTCAAGACGAGCAACTCNGTAGAGGCAGTTGCTGTCAGCGCGCTTTTGGTCACGGTGTCTGGGAGGGTCGACTGGACCTGTGGGACCATGATGGCGCTATGGGACCAGCCGGGCGGCGCCGTCTTCGTGGCGTTCTAGGCCCTCGAGTGGCTGTCATAAAAGTTGCTAAGAAGCGTCCGTAATCTATTTCAAAAAGCTAAAATTTTCAACTTTCGCAAAAAGACGGTTACGCGCGATGTGGCACAGATAAAATTAAATACCAACCTCATACGATACCCGAAATTCTTGTCGGGTGCATTTGGGTACGAAACAGGGCAATATTCTTTAATATTTATATCATGGGTACTGACTGGCTATCCGTGGTACTGATGCCTGCCGGTATGCATATGTAGACATATCACATAAATAGCAACTGCACTATCAATAACCTGCTCAACAGACTCATCAACCCCTTCAAGGACCCACCCTATCTGCTCTACCTCCTCTGCCACCAGGATCATCCCCTTGCTTCCCTACCGCCGCTCTGTGGCCGTGCGCCAACGGCACCCAAGCAGGCCAAAGCCATGACTCGTGTCTAATGCGCACTCAGACAGAGGCAAGGGGAGATGATCTGGGGTGGGATGCCCCCCTATCCACTCAACTGTCAACTTGCCGAAGGACAACCTCCCCCCTCCCTTCGTATCATTCTCTGGATTGTTTTCCCTGAATGACGCCTTTGGGGGGAGGGGTGCTGGAATTATAGTGGTACCAGATTACCTTGGAGGCCACATGGAGAGTCGAATATGTGTTAGGATGAGCATCTGATGACATTGTCTTCCTTGCAGCCATCTTTGCTGCCATTACATATGCCTTTCTGGGGTATTCGTTTGTGTGGTTGTTGCTAAAGGGGCAAGAACAGTCCTGGAGCAAATGAATGATGCAATGGGGCCAAACTGAAGAGCACTATTGATGTGTCGAACTGCAGCAGACAGCAGCTCATTGGTATAAACTATTTAGGGCAATGAGGACGCATACCCCACTTGAACTATGGTCTCAACCAAGTGGACCAGATGGCGTCAATGTTGCTCCTACTAATTCTATATTGCCACTGTTGCTGATTCCACAGTCACAGTGTCTACTGTAAGTTTATCATTATTAAAGATTCTGACTTGCCTCTAGAGCCAGACCGATTGCAGAGAGGCAAAGACTTTCAGGGCACCCATTCCCAAAAAGAATGTGTGTGTTTCTGGCTTCCGGACAAGACAGGGCAGAGCCTATTTTGGGTGGAGGGCTGCGAATATGTATTGTACCATACTCATTGAGAAATTCATAGGAGTAATTGACTAACTACGTATTATTGGCTATGGTCCAGAAATGCCGCGCTAGGTACGTACCATACGCTAACCCCTGATTTTTTTATGATGGGGCGTTAGGTTCATTTTGTGTGGGATCCGAAAAAAAATGACTCGGGTACACACACCTGGACGAGAGCCATTAACCTTACCGGTTGGCATTTTCCAATTGGCAAAACTTGATATTACGCAGGCAGAGCCCTCGTTTATGCCAATCATATTTGGAAGGCTTTATATAGGCCCCAAATAATACCAAATTGGTACCGTTTACGACCAAAACGACACCAAAATGGTCCTTTAGGGGGGAATGTCCAAAAATCTCATGATCAAAAGGAACAAACAAAGTAGGTAAATAAACTCCCCTCATTAATTTCTCCCTAACGGCCTCCTTCACTTTTCTATAAATAACCAACCTCGAAAAAGACACCCTAGTTTGATTATTTCCTCCTCGTGAAAATAGCATACC
>JALLPA010000218.1:0-20881 GCA_036939895.1 Thalassiosira exigua
GGGGGGAGACGGGCCTTGCGAGCTTGAGGGGACCGGTGGCTTCTGAGGGCTGGGGCAGACAGCTCACATGTTGCCCCAACTCGTGCGCCACGCTTGGCTTGGGCAGCTCGCTCATCGAGCTTGAGCATATAAAGCGCATCAATATCGAAGGTGGGGCGAACACCATGAGATCAAGGGCCACGGTGGCTCGTGAGGGCAGGAGTGGACAGCTCACGTGTCGCCCCCAGCTCGCGCGTCACGATTAGGCAGCTCTAGCGACTCGACCTTGAGGGGAGGATGCAGATGCCGTCAATTCGACGGTGGTGGCGGCCAGCTTTTCCCAGCTTGTGCAGCCAGCTCACGCGTTGCCCCAGCTCACCCGTCACACTTGGTTTATACCCGGGGACCTGAGTCACGCCTCTGAGTCGCTCTCTGTCCTGGCGAAAACTGTTGACGCTCGCGTTGCTTTCTGTCGTGTTTCGCGACGGGGTGGGGGTTGATGCAGCGCACGTGCATGTTTTCCGTCGTGTTCGAGCTGCTTCTAGCGTGCGTGCTTCGAACTGATTGCTTTTGAGAGAATACGGCGACGGGGGCGGGGAAGAGCAAGCGATGAGGTAGGCGAGAGCAGGAGGGGGGGGGACAGTGCGCCCTTGCAGCGCGTTGTTTTGCGTCTTGTTCCATTTTGTCTCTCGTCTTATCAAAACGTTTCTGTTTCTTCGCTGGACCAATCCGGCTGAGCGATTTGTTTCTTTTGTGAGAGTGTAGAAATGAATTTGCGTCTTCGGATAGCCAAGATTAAGTATGGCAGAAACTCAATGAGGCACGATGCGGCGATGCAATGAGAACGCGTGGGCGGTGGCGAATTTTAGATAAAGCTAGAAACAGTACTAGATTCAGTTCTAGTTTTAGAGAGATAGATTCAGTTCAAGATCTTGCTCTACTTTCATTCGTAGATCCAGTCTTAGAATAAGTAGTAGATTCAGTTCTGGGAATGAGTACTTTATTGTACTTTATTGAGTTCTAGAGCCAGCTCTAGAACAGTTCTAGGCTGAGATTGAGATCTAGCTCTAGAGATCAATCTAGAGTCAATTCTAGAATAATCCGAATATGCAGGACGAGGACCAACCAGAAGAGGAAAAGAAGGAAGACGCTCCCCACATTCAGCGCGAGATCAACGCCTCCTTCCCCTCCAAAGGCAGGTCCAAGTTTGCCATCGTTCGGGGAGAGGGGACGCGGGCGTGGGAAGTCACGACGCGGCTTCCCCAAGGGGAGTGCCCCGCGTGAGCAGCCTGATATACGTCTTGGCTGACGGCAGAGGTACGAGCAGCGCGGTGCCCCGCAGGGAACGATACGGCACCGGGAGCCGGACGGCCGCAAGTCACAGCCCCGCTCCATGTTTCCGCAGGACTAGGACGAGCACGACCAACAGGGCGAACAGTCCCCCGCCCGTGCGTGACATCTCCGTGGACAGCCGACACAGCCTGCGCGAACGCCGCCCTTCGCGGATCCTCGGTCAACGGTAGTCCCGGCCACGACGGCGCGTCGGTGGGAGCGACGCCAACTCCGCTGATCGTCCTCCCATTCCGTGGGCAGCGACATGGGCAGCGACATGGGCAGCCTGAGCGGGAGCATTACCAAGATACTATACGACGCCTCCCTGGGGTGGTTCGCGTCCATACCCGGCCTGACTACCGGGCATACCCGGCCTGACCCTGCCCTCCCCCGACGCGGGGGTCACCCCCTTGAACGCCGATGGCGAGGGGCGAGCGTCCACGTGGCGTACGGCAGTCTCGTCCGTCGGCTGTCCGCCAGCTTACTCAATCTGCACCGCGACAGTGACAGCGAGGATGGAGTCGATCCGACGGGGAGGAGGGCCACGAATAAATCGGCGGAGATGAATCCGAACGATTGGGGGTGAAAGCTGGGCAGCAAACGCGGGCACTCACTTCTCGGGCGTTGTCGTTGTGATGGGACGAATGAGGCCCCGCTTTCGCGACGAGAGCGTGTAAAAAATTGATTCCGCCCTGAAGGCGAATCCTTTCAGCGCACACGCGGTCTCGGTGCCTCATGGCGGCCTCTTTGGTTGGGAGAGGGCTGCGCAACCGTTGGACCGGCTTTGCGGCGGCGCCATGTTGCCGATCTATGCCGATCTTGTGGCAGACAGCTTCACTAGCTTTGCCCGTGTTATTTGCGAGGGGAATTTTCGCAGGGTACGCGGGGAATAAATCGTGGGGTAAATTTCAAAAAAGATGGTTACACGAGATCTAGCACAGGTAAATTTTGCCCAACCTTATAGCTAAATTTTAGGCACGGCTATGGGTAGTAAAGCTAACAAATTGGACTCTTTGCACAAAATTAATATCAATCTTAAATGCACTTGGAGGCTATCCTAAATTAGCCTAAGGTCATGTCTGATGTGACCAGTACTTAGTATGTCTCTTCATCTTTCATGTTTCTGGGAGGCCCTCGTTGCCGAGGAATCCTTCATTTTCAAACTGGCAGTGATTTCAAAAATTTGGAACTTACTTTAGAGCTTTACCTGTGCAGATTTGATGGAACCTCCAACATCTTGCAGAAGAAGACCAGTTTGAGCGGCCAGCGACGGAGCCAGACGTCCCAATCAGTGTCTCCACCGACGAAAACGAGGACAAAAACAAACCCTCGTCGTCGCCCCCTCCGTGGGAGCCACTGTGACCAACGGAACGACGGAGCTTTTCGAGAGGCACCGCGACCCTCGAGGTGACCGATCAGTCCGTTGCCACCACGGCCCACGGTCGTCCGCTCTTCGTTTACCACCAGCGCGTTCCCCGTCGCGGCCGTCGCCGCGATCAACGACGACACCGGCATCTCCGTTCCTCCCCCTCCTACGACGACGGACGTGCAAGTCCCCGAGGTGCAATGAACCCTCGTTCGTGCACCGGTCTCGTTTCGACGTCCGGTCGAGCAAAATCTTGGACCGGCGACCAGCTTCCCCCGTCTTTTGGCCGCTCCTCTTCGCCGACGGCCCCCTCTGCTTCCGACCCTCGCCGTCATTCGCCCCGTCCTCCCCGAAAAGCCGTACGCGGAGCCCCCCCCTGACCTCTCCTTCCGAGCAGCGTGCGATCGCCCTTCTCAAGAATCTCGACCCTCTCTCCTCGCGAGCGCGTTTCGAGCTCGACGACCTCCTCGTGTATCCTAGGCGATGGGCGACCCGGCCTTCGCCCCTCCCCCCCAGACGTCCGAGGGGACGAAAAGAAGGAATGCCACGGCCTAACCTCCGTCCTCCTCCTCCTCCTTGTCCTCCGTGGAACCTCGGGGGATCGCAGAGGGCCGGACGGGAGAAGAAGGAGGGGGGGGGAGTTTCCCTCTCTGTCGTCTGCATCGGGTTTGAGAATGGCTTTGAGGGCGGAGGTGAGATGCGATTCTGACAATAAAAACAATCTATCCGTAGACTCACCCTCGCGTGCCCGGCCGACAATGAACTTGGCCGACCACAGCCGTTCTTTCGATTTCCCGCCGTCTTCGAACGGCCCCTCGGCCTGCAATCGAGCGGGAGATGAGCGGGAAGCGTGGGAACGTCGATCAACGACGCGACGAAAAAATGACGCAACGCAATTCAACGGCGAAGCCGCCGACGATGCCGATCGACGACACCATTTCGGCGACCGTGGCGCGACGCGTTGGGGTCTCAAGCTTTCGATGCCTCCGTTGGGCATCACCACCGTCGCCGTATTTTGGGAGACAGGCCGTGTCCAGGCCGGCGGGGTGGGGGGATAGATGCGGCAAGGCGTCATCGTCGTCGTTGTGTTGTGGTTGTGGTAGGTACGATACGGCGCGGGTCGGCGTCGGTCGTCGTGTTGTGTTTCGCGTGGCCGTGGCCTTTTTTCCAAAAAAAATCTCTACGAAGCTTGAAACGATAATTAGGAAAATAAAAATAGCCATATCTCAGGATCAGGGCCCCCCACAGAGGTTCCCGACCCAATCCCATACTCAGATCACCTATGGGGATCAACCATGTGGGTTATGGGCGATTTCATAAATTGATTATCTAGGCAATTATAAGGCATTTTACTACCCATATCTGCCATTCTATTTTGGGGTCTTGACCATGGCATGGCTGGGCACGTATCTGGTTGGCATTAGGGGTAAGTAGCTTAAGATCAGCTCGATGTCTAGCCACGGCTAGGGGAGCGCGCGCACGCGGGGGGGGGGGGGGTACCCATAATGTTTCATCCTTCTGCCTGAATACTATCTGACCAGGGAAGGGGCATCCCAACCAGTGGCAGCAGCAACAGCTGCAGTGGCACTGAAAATCGTGTTGTCTATCAGGGGGGACGAGCCGCACAGATAGGTTTTAGGTCGACAAGTGCCGTCGATCGACGGATTGTTCTGCATTGGAAATGCGGCCAACATTGACGTGATGCCTCTTTGCGAGAGTGGTTTTTAAAATTTTGACTACCCTGAGCGGTTTCTCTGGTTCTTTTGGATTCTTTGGCGATGTCAGAAGCGTGACCAGTGACGAGTGCTATCTTTTGACTGGTCACATCAGAGCGTGACCATTCGCTGTTACGACGAAAAAAAAAGAGACAAAACTGCCACCTCAAGAGTTTTTCTAGATTTGACTGACAAAACAGCGATGTGGCGAAATTGTGAAAGGGAGTATGATGGACTTATCCTTACTCAACATAGGAAATAAAGGATCCGCAATTTTTGGATCAAATGGGATGAAAATCTATCCACAGCAATAACTGTGGTGTCACCACCGATGATGCCGATTAGTAACACCATTGGTTTTACTGCCACATTTTCATGCATGGGGAAGCACATCCAATCCCATCCAAGTATATACCGTACTCAATCACGGATAGGCAAGAACACTCGACCACCAACATTGGCCACAAGTCCCCCCCCCACCCGATCACCCCAATTTCACCCCCGCAGACTTCTCCGATTACCAACACCAGATCAGCGGACCATTCCTCACATAGATAAATAAAAAATGTGAAGTGAATCTTTGTTGCGTGTTTTTTTTGTTTTCGAGCGAGCGGTTACGATTTGATGTTGGCAGAAGTTGGTCATGCTTTGTGTTGAGGTGAAAACCTTTCGGAAAACCTTTTTCTGAAGAGTTTTTGTTTCGAATTAGGTACTTACTTAATCTCTTACTCGCATTGTCATTGCTCCCACCCCCCTCAGGCCGACAAGTCCTAGGCTGCTGTCGAGGCGACCTCCGAGGCCCCGCAATGACGCAGCAATGCGGTGAAGGAGGACGCCCCTGCCGAGAGCCCCTCCAACAAGCGCACCGCCGACGAGGTTGGAGTCACGGATAAGAAGGACAAGTCCAGTGATAAAAAGCACGACTCTGGAGTTGGTGTAGCTCCCTCTATATATAAAAAAGTAGCCAAAGTCAGAGTTACAGATTCGGCTGGTCGTAAAAGTAGCCAAAGTTAGAGTTGGCATTTTTGCCTGGCAACAAAGTTGCCAGAGTCGGAGTTTTCATTTTTGTCCGACGACAAAGTTGCCAGAGTCAGAGTTGAAATGTTTCCCAAGGTAAAAGTAGCCGGAGTTAGACTTCGTAATTATCATTACAGAAACACTAGCCAAAGTGTTCATATTACCTCTTGCGTGTTTGAACATAATGCCTTAACAGTTTTCCTAGATAAACATAGCAGGTTGTGGGGAAGGGGTCCTCAGCTCGACAGCTCCTGGTTTAGGTACCAACATGTGATACAGAGTCATAGGTGGTTAGCAATGACTTCAGCCACTAATTCCCCCCCGGAGGCTGATTCCTCCACACGCACAAATTGAAGTGCCATGCACCCCCATCGACTGCAATCACCATGTCATTGCTATCCAACTCACCAATGATTATGGGGAAGGGTCCTTAGCTCAATAGCTCCTGGTTTGAGTGTCAATAGGTGATACAGAGCCATAGGTGGTTAGCAATGATCTCGGCCCCAAAGCCCCCCCCCCCCCCCCCCCCCCGGAGGCGGATTCCTTCCTCCGCACAAATCGAAGTACCATGTCATGTGCCCCCACCGACTGCCATCGCCATGCCATTGCTAACCGACTCACCCATGGTTGTGGGGGGGGGGGGGTCCTCAGCTCAACAGCTCCTGGTTCGGGCGGCAACATGTTATAGAGCCATAGCTGGTTAGCAATGGCCTCAGCCCCAAACTTCTCCCCGCAGAGGCTGATTCCTTCCCCCACACAAATCGAAATGCCATGCGCCCCCAATGACTACAATGGACATGTCATTGCTATCCGAATCACCAATGGTTGTGATTGTGGGAAAGGGCCCTCAGCTCTACAGCTCCTGGTTTGGGCGGCAACTAGCGTTTTGGTAGCTAATATCAAGGCTATGCTTTTGGACTCTTTTTAGGTTAGGAAACCTAGTCTTTATAATAGGTAACCTATGAATGTTGCGTTTAGGGTTTCCTAAGAATCTTCCCTATCCTCTCTACAATTCTCTACCCTATAGGTTCTATGGTGCCCTAAATCATTGATTTGATCAATATCAGTGTGTGGGTTGTGCTCCATGACTACTCAACTAGGAACCCGTACATTTTATACTCAGTTTCGTTAGAAGTAGCCAGAGTCAAAGTACAGTGATGAACAAAACAAAAAAATAGCCAAAGCCAAAGTAAGATAGTTGCCCTTGAAGCAAAGTAGCCAATGTCAAAGTTGGCGTTTCTACATATGCTAAGAGTAGCAAGAGTCAGAGTTGTTCAAATATGGCTCAACTCTGACAAAATAGCAAAGTATACTCTACTTTTTTTATATCTCTGGACAAGTCCCCCCCAAGAATGTAGCCGCCAAGGAGGATACCTTGTCGAGAAGGAGGAAGACCCTGCCTCCACCGCCCCAGTGCCTGTCGTTGAGAAGGAGGCCGACGTCGAGGAGGAGAAGATTGAGAGCTCCGCCGAGGCCGCGGATGCTGCCACTGCAGTGGAGACCTGGACGAAAAGGACGAGTCCCATGAAGGTCGCCGCCGAGGAGGATACCCTGCCGAGGAGGAGGAGGAGGACCCCACATTGGAGGTAGCTCTTCGTGTTACCTTTTTAGCTGAGTTATAGCTAATGTTGCTCCTCTCCCAGCCGTCGCGAATGGATCTTGCAGCTGAGGAGCAAGGGACAATGAAAGTGCTGACATTGTCACTTTATTTGCCGGCTGGCCAACCTCGGGACCAGGCCATAGTGCGGTCACTCAAGGCACGGCCACCGCAAGGATCCGTCAGCCCTTGTCCTCCGCTTGCGCAACCCATCCTCAGCCACAACCTCATCAACCTTTCCTGCACGCGGTCAATCCAATCCATTTCGCGCATTCGCCGATGCCAGCTCACTCTTAAGCGGTTGCCGCGCTTCCTGCCGTTGGTGTACGCGCAAGGCAACTGCTGTCGCACTTCGACTTGGCTTTCCTGGCTCCTCTCCTCATCTTGCTGCTGCGCCAAAGATGACCCGTGCTGGCATTGACAATGAGCAGATGGAATGATTTGTGAGCAATAATAAGGATTGTAAAGCTTACCTTGATGAGAAGTTTGACTTCATGAAGGGTGCTTGGCATTCCCAGAGTTGCGAATTTGTAGCTCCTGGTCATCCAGTCGAACAAGAGCGAGAGGGGTGGAAGATAAGGTGAGGTGTGCTCACATGTGGGCCTTGCATCAAAACAGCACATAACATGAACCGGCTCTTGAAATGGCTGGCGGACATTGTGTTCTCAACGAGCTGGAGCTCATTTCTCCCGACAATCAGCCAGCTGAAATCCAGAGTCATTGATATCTTCACTCACCAAATGGAGATGTACAACAGCAACACTGAGAGTGTGTGCGCTCATTTATGCTGGATGATTACGAGGTGCTGAATTGCGTCATTATTCTTGACAGGGAGAAGAAAGCCAACATCCAATGCAAAGTGGAAGGGTTTTCTTACCAAATCAGTGTTTGTGAAGGGACCCACTGTTCAGAACTGCTTGTCAAAAAGATGAGAAGTGACACCTCCTGCATTTGTTCCCGTTGTGACAACAAAAGGCTTTCAGAAAATAGATCATCTGCCAGAAGAGAATAGAAAGGAGATGCATTCTACGCCCCAACCAGCAGGGTTCCTGTATCTCAAATGACGCAGTACAAAGTGTTGAAGCGCACGAAGCTGTCAGTCGAAGCAAGCACACGAGATCAAGTTGCTGAGAAGAGAAGTTGAAAGAGTCAAGCAGATTGTCAAGGATACCGAGGTCTGCTTCGACGGCTCAGAAGGACCTGGGTTTTTGTATGATGATACTGACGTTCTAGCTCCGGCTGCTGGGCAGCGCCGCCCCCTGCCACGCCGAACTCTGCCTCCGGGGAGTCTGCTGAGTACGCCAAACATGAGCAGGAGTTCTCACGAGAACAGAGCAAGTCCTTCCTCCATCAGACAAAAGCCATGTTCGAGGGCGTTGTCTCAAACCAGGAGTTGTTCCGGGAACATGGAAGGGCGGCTAGTATGTTGGAACTCATGAAGCAGGGTGTGTCAAGGGAGAAGAATTAATTTGAATGGATATGAGTATGAGGAGGACGACGTGACAGATCTAGTCTACTACTTCCTCGAGGAGCTCAAGAACATGTGCCACTCCCTTCGTCAGAGCGGGCACAAATGCCGGGGAGTTACCTCAGACTCAGTTACTTTTATGGCGCTACATGGCTACGTGGGGTTGCAGCCTTCACACGGTTAAGGGAAGGCCAGTGGATGTCTGCAGCGTCAACAGAAACAGTGTCATCGGTGTGAACAGAAAACGGCTTACTTCTCGTCAGAGGGGGATGATGACGAGTAGCTGTGCACAGAGCAAAAGGGCTCCATACTATCGCAGGCCCTTTCTTATCTTTACTAAATTTGATGAAAGGAGTTCCCGTATCTCGAGGCTCGACGCCAATGGGGTCTTTGGGTTGTTTTGACATTCACTGTCTCACTTTTCAACAAAAATATTTATAGACAAAGCTCCCATCTGTCTGTCATGCCCTCATCATCCTTGACAATGGTCTGTCAACAGGCCTCCATGAATGCCCTTCTGCTTGCGGCAGCGCTCCTGTTGCTCCTGTTGGTGGCGACAAGAACAAATGCTTTGACCAACCTCTTCTCTTGCGGCGGAGACAACATAGGCTTGAATGGACCATGCTCCCCCCCGTACGACCTCTCACTATACAATCTGTGGACTAGAGGCCGACCATCATATCGCATAATCGGCGAGGTGGTGGCTCTTTGCTGCAAATGCCTCGTTCTCGTCTGTTGGCCTCAAGACTAGTGGAACAATATGCGCACCAAGAAGCGTGCCCGCCGGCACCAAGACTTGCGGCTCATGAGGCAGTCTTGACAACCCCCATGTGCCATCAAGGTGTCATTATGTACATTCTTTGGGCTTGCTAGCTTGTAGTTTGCTCAAGCCCCAGTCACCTCCCTTCATTGATCACGAACCACTTACCATTATTGTACCCTCATCGCAATAGCTACTCATCGCCGTACTATTATCATTGCAACTCGCTCTTTCGGAAAAATTGCAGGCTAAGAGTGGCCGGTATCCCTACGCCGTCTCCCTCTGTCACAGCTTGCACTTCTGTGACGGCACCCTCATTGCGTCCATACAACATGTACATCATCATACTCAATGCTGAGGTCAACCTCAGAATCGTGAAGCCGGTGAGGGTTCACTTCAATCTGCTCCCAGGCGGCAAGGCGGTGATGACAAGATGGGGCACAACCAACGTGGGGTCACCAAACGAAATTATAGACTAGCACCATGTCCATCAAAGTAGATGTGATCAACAACCAAGACTGCGATGCTATCACGCGAAATGGGAAGAGCTACACGGGGTTGGTGTTGGTCTGCACCGACCACAAACACACCTGGCAAAGACACATGCAGCGGGAATTTGAGCGGAACCCTCATGATCAAGATCTCCGACTGCGATCCCGCGAATGTGCGCTTAGAATGTGCCACCATGATGGGAATGTACGCCCGTCCCTCTGCAGCGTATGGCTGAATCGTCAGGGTAGTGTGCGGGGAGAACGAGGGGATAGGAGATCTATGTGACACGGTGAGGTGGAAGATGCCGCCAATCACGACAAGCCCGATGAAGTTCCCGGCAAGGATGAAGACCAAGAGTGAGTGTGGGTGTTGAGAAAGAGTGACGCCTTGTATGCATATATGATGACTGCCGATACTGTCTTATTTGACAGATCGAACGAGCGAATTGGATCTTGCCATGCATAGGTTACTCCAAGTGGCTGTATTTTTACGTGCACGTATAGAATCTTGTTACAAAACAAGTGAATTGTGATGTAGGTATTGGTGATTGGGATATCCAACCAAAATGAGATGTGGGCTGGAACCTGGGATGTGATCCTTTGCTGAGCAAGATGTTATTGTTTGAAGCCCAGCAGACAACAACTCGTACCGATGAATTTGTGCTGGGACGAAATCTCATGGCATCCAGCACTATCGTCATTTGAACAGATCCAACAAAACTTCCCACCAAAAATCCCACAAGAATTGAGCAACTGCATATGAGGATCTTTTGCCACGATACAAGATAACCTGCTTCGAGCACTCACATCATGTCCTCTCAGACCACGGAGTTCCAACAGCATATCCAACCCAAAACTCCACAAAGCGTGAGTTGTAACATTGGGTTCGTTTTGACACCATTCTGTGCTCAAGTACTTACATGACATGTCTTCTTAATCTTTGAAACATATCCGGACTAGCATCTATCGCTCAGCTCAATAGTGAGGCTGACAACTAGACCCTTGGTGAGGCCGACAATAAGCTCCTCCAAAAGCCCCACTGACACGCCGACTGACTCGCCCATAAACGCATCGCCGACGCTGTCTCCTTCCCTGTTGCCAACTAGCACGTCTTTCATCTCGGCCGCACCAACAGTCAGCCCAAGTGACAGCCCCACAATGTTGGCAATACCCATAGCCCAGTCATCCATTCCTCCGACCGTCTCTCAGAAACCCACCGGCACCTTCAGCGGCATCTACTACCACTACGTATCCGCCGGGATTTCCAACCCTGACGTCAGATCCCACCACCTTGCCTTCTGCCCCACCCTCCTTCAACTTAGCCAATGATTTGTGGCCTCCAACAACAACAACCTTTCCGTCTTCGGTGCCATCTCCGGAGCCAATGGCCGGCCCCAGCAACATGCCAAAAATTAGTAACGCCACTCCAATGGCATCAAAGAGGCGCTTTATATGAGGAGGCCGACGAGGTTCCCGATGCCGATCAGGAGTGATTGAGGACGGAGCGATGCATTCTTTCGTGCGTGTGTGTGGGCAGGGGTGGGCAAAAAGGGTTGGCTAGTTCTGTGGGATGGAAGCTTCTCAGACGAATCACCATCGCTCGGAGCCGACCATGCATCAAACAACTGCAAATCACTGCTCGAGTGGCCGAACACTACTTGGACTAGCAGCTGTCGGGTGCATGCTGAATGATCCTGTTTCGCTGGTGACATGATGTTGTAGGCGCATCTAACGAGGCCTGAACGCGATTATTTGCTCGCGGTTAGGCCGCGGCAGTTGCCGCAGACATGTTTGCGCTTTCTGCTCACAAGGGTTGTCAATCTATGTGCTTTTTTACAAACATGCGCCAGGGGAAGCGCCCCCTAACTGCGCGGCAACCTCGTTGCCATCTAGTATTCTTCTGTCCGCATCCCCAAGAGCGCCTGCGCTCAAACCCAGTCAGCTCTGCTGGAAAAATCAGAGCTGTGGCGCCTCATCGTCTCCATCCGGGCAATGTTGCCTGTGTTGCCGGGCGCGCCCCACAGAAGCCAGCCCAAGCCAAAAAGTACGCAGCCAAGTTTCTGGGGGATGAAGACCTCTCTCTGCCAACTCAACAGCACCTAAATCATCAACCAAGCTGCAAAAATGTTTCCAATGATCAAGCTATTGGCCACGCACTGCCCACCTCTCTATGTCATCCTGACAGCATCCAGTCTAAAATACCAGCCAAGCCACAAAAATGTTTCCGAGCACCACGCCAACTGTCGCACACCGGCTCATGTTCGAGGAACTGTCCTCATCTTCGCCGAGAGCAAGCGCGGACTGATCCGATATTAACAGGCCATTTCCGAGGTTAATTCGTTCCATCGAAGGCGCCGCGCTCAAGGTCGGGCTGGACGTCACTGTGGGAGCGGAAGATTTCGACGGCGCCTCGCTTGGTGCTGACGAAGGCACCGATGATGGCATCGACGATGGCATGGTCGAGATCGACGGCAAAGACGAGGGCATCGACGAGGGCGACGCGCTCGGTTGTTGACTTTGCGTCGGAACAGCCGAAATAGAAGGAGATGCCGACGGTGAGGACGACGGCTGCGACGTCACGGTTGGCGAATCCGATGGTTGTGACGTTACGCTGGGCGACATAGACGGCGCGCTGCTGGGCCGAGAGGAGACGGATGGCACGTCAGACGGCTGGGATGTGGGCATCGTCGACACAGAGGGGCTGTCGCTGGGGCTGCCCGTCGGCTCGGTAGACATCGAAGGCGCGCCGGTCGGCGACACCGTGGGCGACAGTGTGGGTGCCGCAGTCGTAGGCGAGATTGTCGGCGAACTGGTCGGGCTTTTGGAGGGGCTCCGGCTCGGGCTGACGGTGGGGCTGGTCGTCGGTCCATCTGTCGGCCTGACTGTCGGGCTGCGGCTGGGATACTTTGTCGGAACTGTTGCGATAATTGCAAGAGCAAGTTTCTGTCAGTGCACGGAAGCCCGATTCGATGGTACGGCAAAGAGATATACCGCTACTCACGTTTTGTAGGCAGCTGGGTGGGGAATTTGGTTGGATCTGTTCGAAAGTAAGGATGCCGGACGAATTGAGATAGGTTCTGAGCTAAGATCGGAATGGTGTCAAAACCAACTTCTTGTTCAAGCGCTGCCAATTCAGCATGCAACCTCTACCGCCCTGCAGTGCGAGATTGCCCAAAGGTCTGTTTGTTGTGTATTTTTCATCAGATTCGTCTCCCAGCCTGCACAATCCAATGGCTGCCTCGCGCCATTAGTTCAGCTACATCATCAATTTGCAGCTGTGCACCACGCGTTCCGTCCGGCGATGGTGCCTTATTCAGGGAGCCCGCATCCAGCATCCAGCCAGCCAAGGTCAGTTCTTTTGCTCCTGCCAAAGGTACTCTCGCGCCACAAGCCAACCTTAACCCTCTTGCCCCGGCCGTCTCTCGTTCCTGTCCGTGCCAACGCAAACATACACGTCCGTTCCCATGAGCACTCACTCCTGGTCGGAAACCTCGTCGGGAACCTCGTCGGCGTCCTGGACGGACTCGCCGTGCTCGGCTCCGGCGTCGCGGCCCCGCAGACCCCTCCCACGCCCCCGTTCTCCTCGCACACCACCCGCTCGATCCAATCGTACCCAGCAGAAGTGCGGGCGAACACCCCGGGCAAAAACGCGCATCCGATGCCCCAGGAGACCAAGCCGAAGAGGACGTCGTTGGCTGGATCGCCGTCGGAGCTCTCGATCACGAGCGGCCCGCCCGAATCGCCCTGGCACGCGTCTTTCCCGGAAGTGCTCGTGCAGACCATGTCGTCGTACACCATCCCCTTGTAATCCTCTCCGTTCCGCTCGGCGTCCTCGCAGTCTTCGTTGCTGATCACGTCCACTTCCACCGACCGCAGCGTCGAGGGAAGGAAGGACGTCGATCCCGCGACGGTCGTGCCCCATCCCATCGTCACCGCCGATTGTCCGGGTTGCGGCCAGAAGGGGCTGGGGTTCACCTTCACCGGCTTCACGGTTCGGATGTCGACTTCTCCATCGAGGATGATGATGTACATGTCGTACTCGCTCGTGCTGTCCTTGTAGTCGGAGTGCATGTGCCCGGATTTGATGGAGTAGCGGGTGCCGGAGTAGCGGCTGTCGCTTCCGATGCGGACGCCGACCTCGTCGATGCTTCGGCTGTCCATGCAGTGCGCGGCGGTGAGGACTGCGTTCGACGCGATGAGGGCACCGCCGCAGAAGTGCGAGGATCGCAGGAGGGAGACGGAGTAGGGATAACGGCCGCTCTCCGCCTGCGGTGTGTTTTAGAAAGAATGAGTTGCGAGGGGCGATGAGTGAGTCGCGAGCAACAGAAGGCGACCGGAGCGCACTCGTGTGCAAGAATGCCCAATGAATGACACATGTAGACCAACGGGCCGATGCGGACGGAAAACTGCCCCGCGAGTCGCGCCTACGGTGCACAGGTCGTTGCGCGTCGTTCAACGAGTCGCGCCCGACGAATGAGAATGAGGCAATGCAGTAAAAACGCTCACCGTGTCGCCGCCGATGATCCGATCGGTCGGTCGGCCTCGGGTCCGCCAGTCGTAAGGCGAGAGGTGCGGTTCGTCCGAGTGGCCATCGTCGCCGCCGCCGCCGCCGCGGAAGAGGTTGGTTGAAGCGGCGATATTCGGCGCCGCCGTCAGCAAGAGGGCCGCCAGGAGCAGGAGCCGGACGTGGGAGGGCCGCCGCCGGACCGTTGCCGTGGATGAGGAGGAGGGCATGGCGGACGGATGGGGTGCTTTGACTCTTCGGTAAAAAAAGTGAGACAAAGTCAAAGTATGAAAAACAAAGCGAGACCGATCGTCGGTCTTCGTCGCTTTGTGCGTCGTGCGTTGCGAAGTGCCGGCCGTTTTGGCGGAGGGGATCCCGTCCGGCGGGATCGATCGCCCGTCGGGACCGACTGTGATCACCCAACGGCGCCCGGGACAGGCGCGGCGCGGACGGGATACGAAGGCATTGACGCTAGAAGTTCTCGAGCGGACACGACGTCTGGTGCCGGGCGGATGAGCGGTGTGTCTCGCGGATGTCCGCCCGTCGGTGTGGCGTCGGCATCTTCCTGCCTCGTCAACCATTCATCGCAATGTTTGTGGCGATTGTGCTCGTGGTTGTGGTCTTGCTGTTGCTGTTGTTGCTGTTGATCGTCGTCGTTGTTGCATGCAGGATGACGAGTTACCTCACATCATGTATGGTAGGTACGATCTGTCCGTGGTACGATACGATACGATATGTCGTATTGTAGTAGCCGCGCCGGTGTTTAGTGGCTGTAGACTGCTGTAGATATCGTACGAACCGTGGTGGGTGGTTGTTACGACTCGTGGGGGTCGCGTTCTTCCAGAGCGTTCTTCTCCCGCCCGCGCATCTCTGCCGAAATTCAAATCTGAGAGAAAGGCACTTTGTGGGTATCCACGATTTGTGAAGATAAAGTACTAGTTCCAGAGTAGAAAGAGGTTGGGTGGATTGTGCGGAGTCAGATCAGACGACAACGGTAGGTAGGCAACCATTTCCAATGCATGTCCATTGCATTAGAGAACCAAATTGAAAACAATGACAAGATTGAAATATTTTAGAACTTTACAGGTATTTATCTTTGATATTGATATATTTACCTTTATTGCTAATAGCATTTCAATCCCAAAACGAGATGAATCTCTAGCTTGGGGAAGTAAACACAGGGCACGGCGAAGGTGGCCAAGCCAGCCAAACCCAAATCACACATGGTCACAATCAGGCAGGCTGATAATTAACCCGGAGTTCCTGTCTCGTCAAACTCCTCTATGGGTCACTGTCTGTCCTATCCGGAAGCCAAGACAACACACACACCTTCGCCCCCCGGAGCCCAAGTTAACACACACACACAGGGTCACGGCGCCATCGCCACAGTCACGCGGCAGCAATGCCACTCTCATTCCCTTTTCGAGGCGCCAACCAGGGCAGCGTGGATACGGGGTCGGTCGACTAGGTTACAATAAACATATCGTTGACGTGCGAATATGACCTTCCGCGTATATGACGTCATATCGGCAATTCCACCCGCACGTGATCGCGCATGATCCCATGTGATGGCGCGTGGTCGTGTGATCGTCGTGTGGATCACGTGTGATAAAAAACGCGGCGGACGGCGATCTGTCCCTCATTGCGTTCTACTACCTCTTATGGATCGGTGAGTACACCAAGAAAGGCGCCCGCATCAACATCAAGTGCACGGTCCCGTTCAAGATGGAGGACTTTCGAACGAAGACGGCGAGCTGCGCTTGCTGCCGCGGAACACGTCGGCGGCCGACATCATGACAGAGGACGGAGCCACCCTCAAACTTGACAACCAGAAGAATGGGTGAAAGAATGTGTGCATCTACCACCAGGAGTTGAATGGGGAAGCAATCCTCAACACCATTCGGGCACTGGGTCGCCGGTACCTTGACGTCCGTGCCAACGTCTCGGCGGCGGCGTTCGGCAAGACTCCTTTGCCGGCTTACTTCCACGAAGGGGTCCGCCACGACGTGACGGACAAGAAGATCCGCACGGGGCTCAAGATGGCCACGGGGGCGCTGGATTACCCTCGCCGAAAGGGCATTCCAGTCGAAGGGGTGGACATGCACTCGCTGCGCATCGGGGGCGCGAACGCGCTGGCCCTGTCTGGGTACTCGGATACCCAGATCCAGAAGATGGGACGGTGGCGGGGAGCCACCTTCAAGGAGTATATGAGGGAGCAGCTTGACGTGTTCTCCGGGGACATGTCGGCAGCGATGGGGATGAAGTTCAACTTCGTGAACGTGGAAGGGGGGATAACAGCGACCCGCACGAGATCACGACCTCGGTGGTCACAATGGCGTACAATATCAACCCCTCGGCGGCCCGAGCAGCATAGGAGGCTACATCCACGAGGCGACGGGACCTCCCGACGGGCATCGGACAGGATGACGCCGTCCCCTGAGAATGGGGACGGCCAAAACAGTCAGAGCCAGCAGAGCAAGGAAACGCATGTGTACACTTAGGGTTTTTGTAAGCTTCATAAGTCACGCAGTAGTTCGCATGCTTGCTCTGACCGCAATCCAGGGAGAGTCACAGCTGGAGGAGCTTGTGTGAGGAGGGACCTGGCATTCGCCTGGTGCAGCAACCACCGCTCCCTCCTCGTGTGGGTGGGACATGCAACCTCCCTCTGCGCCATGGTCTGACAAGCAGGCGTGGTGGGCGACACTTGTTGTAGCAGAGGGAGCTGGGCCAGCACTTTTGCCCAGTACTAACCCCGCTCAGTTTCAGCACCCGCTCACAAGCTCTCTTAGTCTTTGTAGCAGTCTAGTCTTTTGCCTCCCAGCACCTCCACCCTAGCCATGGACCCATGAGCCAAAAGAACCGAGGTCCAGTCCCTTGGGACTTGAGTCTCTCCACAAATAAATATCTTTCGTCACCCTCAACAATTGCCTTGTTTACAAATTCCCCAAATTGAATTCATACTAGCCGAGTGGCAATAATTTAGCTTTTGTTGATCATAATTCACCTAAAGTCAGCTAGTCAGTTGTTATCCACTCAGACCCAACATGAATTTCATTACCAGTTTAGTACTAAAATTCACAGTGTCCCCATAAAGTGTTACATAATCACTGAGAACCAAACGACACCGAAAATTTCCAATTGTGCCAAAGCAAGATGTCTCTCAATCATTGAGAAACCCAACTACTCCACGCAGGATGACAGCAACACTGCTTGTGAATCTACGTTCATGTTTGTATGTGATAGGGTCAAAGCTTTCGTCCAAGGCCCATTGGTCGAGGATGCTCTCCATGCATTCAAAGCTCGCAGAATCATCGAGCCAAAGGCAGCTGGCTTTCCAAACCACAAGTTCCAGCAGTGAAATCTGTTCGAGTCTGATGTACGTTTTGAGCTGACGATCGATCCGATCTAGAGTGAATGCATGGCAGCCGCTGTCTTCGTCAAATATGTAATCGTGCAACTCTGCCTTGATATGTTGCTTCCAAGGGACGTGGGTCAGCGTTGCAATGGCGCCCTGCATCTTCACTCCGTGCGCCGCCCGGGTCTTCCTATCTTCGTGGCGAACGTTGCGTTTGTGCGAATGGCATTTGACGTGGTTCAGAACTGTGCCTCTGGTCATGCCTCTGGTATTACATGCTCGACATAGGAACATGTTATCGCAACAATCTGAGAACCTGATGTAACGTTCGTTCATCATCTGGAGACTAAGAGATAAAAGAGATCGTATTCACAAAATAGCGTAATGTGAATGTGATGATATCATCTGTTGAAATTTTCACAGTTACTTGAATCACAGTCCCCTGATTTTGTACAGCTGACATTCCTGAAGATGATACCCGTTTAAGCTTTCTCTCTGTAGAAGGGGGTGCTTGCTCGTCGAATCCAACTCCCAAGATCAAGCTGTGATTGTGCTCTGCACCTTAGCTCCGTGCTGCCTTTTTTCAACAAATATTGTGCCTGTAAAAAGAGCAGTCCTTGTGGATCAAACGGAGCTTGCCATCCCTCTGGAATTATAGAAACGGCACAATATCCTTGCTTGGATGGACATGTTCACATGAATTGATGATATCGCACGCAGCCATGCAATTGTTGTTCAGGACGAGCAATGAAAAAACCAAGTGCTCATTGACACACTTTATTTATCTTACTTCTAAGACTGTGCGAGTTAGCAATGCCGGCATCCATTTTAGTGGTCAGTTCCTTCAACCACTCTCCTTCAGTCTTAACGTACCGTGAATAAGGCGCTACACTCTCATCTAGGTCTGACCGTATTTGATCCAATGTACTATCTAATGTGGCTCCAATCGAAGAAGCCAATTGCGCGGTATTGTCCTTCCATTCCCTTTCATATGACTGTGCAAAAATTCTGTTTCCAAGTGGCAGCATAACCGCCCCGAGTCCAGCAAGGGCACCACTAGCGACAATTCCAGCTGACGCATCCATAAGATTGAACATAGAAAGAGCAGCAGGAATCGCACCACTGCCTAGAAGAACAGATGAAAGTAGGGAAGTCCGGCGCAATGAGGAGTACACACTTTCTCTGCATTGAGAATCATTTGGGAGATTTGAGGTTGAATTTTGGATTGCGGCAGCCACGGTGGAGTGGAGATCCTTAAGCCGTTCAAACTTGGGCGCACTGACATTTCCTATCATTCGGCCCACTCCAGTACCATTGCTATCTGCCTTTCTGCCCAAACCAATTACTGCCGGACGCTTTCCAAGATATTCCACAGATGCAGTTCCTTGATTTTGGGAGTTTTTGCACAATCGGCCAGCACATTCGCCCGATATGGCCAAAAGCTCCGTCACCAAGGGAGTTTCATTATTGAGAGCATTCGCATCATAAGCCTTCGATGAGGCCTGTCTATTGGCATTCAGCCACGAACGATCAAACACATCTTCGCCAATTCCAATTCCCATCTTACAAAGCTCAATGACTGATAATTCGTCAACAACTCTTTTCGCCATTTGTGACCTCTCAGATATTATGTCTCCAACTCGAGTCTGGCAAGTTTTGATCATTTCTCGTTGTTCTTTCTCCCAAGCACCCGTCTGTTGACTAAGCAACCTCAATGTCATGATATCTACATCTAATTCTGCATGCCGTTGTTGAATTTCATTTTGGCATTCAAGAAGAATTCCTTCCGCCACGCCTATTGGATTGAGCAGTTTGGTTTTCACCTTAGAAGATGCTGTGAGTGTAGTCGACAGACTAGATAAGACCAGGATATTTCAAAGAGAATTGCAATTTGCATCATGATGAGAATTTGGACATGAACACGCATACCAAACTCAATGTCGGGAGTGCTCACAAGTGTTCCAGTGTCCCAAAGTTGGACCGTTTCCATAGTGTGTTGTCATCTAAAGTTCCTCGAGTTTTATACAACAGCTTCACCGATAATGCATCTCTAGCAGAGAGAGGGATCACAACTGGACGCGCACCTAACAAATCTCCTGCATGCTCCACGACGTAATCTTCTACCCGTTTCTTTGTCGTATCTCCGTGATCTTCCCCCTGTTGTCGCTCTAAGACGTCCATTTTGTTGATAACTAGTACTACCCGTTTCCGATACGATTTTATCGACGTCTGCAAGAGGTCCTTTTCGCTCTGAGAGAACGGCCGGTCAGCACTCGTGACAAAGACAATGAGATCGGCATCGTGTAGAATTCGAAGGGTAGAAGACGTGTGTTGCAGAGATAAAATGGCATTAGTCCCCGGAGTGTCAATAAAGCACAAATCCGAGAGGGGGAATTTGGACTTGGGGAGAAGATGAAGCTGCGTGTGTGCAGCAACGCCGGTATCCAAACCAATGGAACTGCTCTCTATCAAGGAAGATGCGCCGCTCTCATCCTCGGAATCGTCATGATTTGCCATCATAATTGTTATCATGTCAGTGGTTGGCAACACCCCTGTATCCAGAAGGTCATTACCCAACATAGCATTGATCAGCGTGCTCTTTCCAGAATTGAACTCTCCCGCAAAGACAACTGTGAATAGGGACGATGGAAGTGCATCGTCATTGATAACCTCGTCGGCACTCTGGTGTTGTTGCGTGGTTGATTTCTCTTGCTGATCTCGCTGCTGCCGCATACGACGCTGCGCTTGCAACCGAGCAATATCCGCTAGCAAACTGTCCTCCTTGACCGGAACGTTCCCCACTTGTCGCGCCAGCGACTTCGACAAGGAAGAGAGCTGATTCACTTGCTTGAAGATCATCCGTTGCTCGTCGGTGAGGATCCGAGAGAGGCCGCTCCCCATGAACGGTTGATATATGCCATCTGCATCGGTAGACGAATGACGCTTTTCTTGCCAAGACAAGCATTCTCTGCCAGATGCGGCGGGTCTTTGCAACCCTCTCAAACGACAGGTAGAGGCGCCAGCTCTCCACAATTGGGGACGAAGAAGATTGATGGGGACCATCGTTTGAGGAGCGCCTAGGTATCAACCTCAAAAATCGGTCACTCCTCCACCTTTGGCCCTTTGACGCAGAGGTAGACCAGGTGTGCGGCAGACTAGCGGTTCTCTCTCTCTCGAATGATGGTCGTAGGTCATTCACAACGAAAGGGCGTCCATATTATGGTAAGCATTCTGTACCCCCCTCCTCGGCATCCGCCGATATGAACCTGGACCCCCCCCCCCCCCCCCCCCCCCCCC
>JALLPA010000219.1:0-18528 GCA_036939895.1 Thalassiosira exigua
TTCGGCTGTGATTCCGCGTGGTCACATCGTGGCTCCATAAAAACTTTGCGTATTGTACATACCTACCATCTGATGTACCTAGGTATTCCTAAATAGTCCTACCAATCTCCTCCATGCGTCGTGCCTACTTGTTGGGGAGTTTGCGAAATGAGCGATTAATTACATACTCTCATGTCAATACAATACGTACGTACAAACTAATTATATTGATCGCTTTTATCGCTAAATAGACCGAGCTGTCTCCACCATACATCAAAACACATCACAATCTCACAAGTCACAACATCTCATCACATCAAAAGAGACCACATCCACACAAACCTCGTCAACGTCGAACCGACGCCGGGCCGAGCAACCTGCACCTGCGCCATCCGACGCCAGCGCGCGCGACGACGATGCTCCTCCCCCCCGCCGCGCCCGTCGCCGTCCTCTACCTCTTCGGCGCCCCCCGGCCGGGCCGGGCGTTCCTCATCCCCGTCGGCCGGGGGGGGCGTCGCGACTTTCTGTCGCGCGGTTGGTCGCGCTCGTCGTACAGTCAGGCCCTCCCGCGTTCGCGGCGGCTGTCGCTGTCCTCCTCCGTCGAGGGAGGCGAGGGAGGCGGCGGCGACGACGGGTGGTACGACGACTACGACGACTTCGTCTCCGGCCTCGGCATCGGTTCGGACGGGGGGTGGGATCGGGGGGACGACGCCCCCCTCGACGGTCCCCCGGGCGGCGGGGGGGGGCGGGGACGGGGCGGCCGAGGCAGAGGTCGTGGTGGCGGTGGCGGTCGTGGTGGCGGTGGCGGTGGCGGTGGCTACTCCGGGGGCTACGGGAACTACGGCGACCAGGGGCACGACTACACCCGCGACCCCCGCGATTCGTCCCCGGTCGACGTCGCGGCCGTGGACGAGCTCTTGGCGTCGCGACTACACTATAGAAAGAAGAAGTCGTTCGACCTGGCCGACGAGATGCGAGACGAGCTAAAGCGAGTGCACGGGGTGACGGTGTGGGATCGGGATCGGACGTGGTCCGTCGGGGGGGGAGGGCGCGGCGGCGGAGGCGGGAGAGGAAGGGGAAGGGGCAGATTCGACGGACGGGAAGGCGGGAGGGGGAGCGGACGGGGTCGCGGGAGGGAGCGTCAGCTCAATGAGCACGGGCACGATTACTCCCAGGTGGGAAGCCCCGTTGACTCGTCCGTCTGCCAATTCGACGAGGCCGAGATTCACGACCTGATCCGAACGCGGATGCAATGCAAGTTCGATCGGGACTTCCAGACCGCGGACGACATCCAACGGCGTCTGGCCGAGGGCGGCGTGGAGGTGCACGATGGGTTCAAGGAGTGGCGGGCCGACGGAGAGCGATGGGGGTGCTCCCAAAGGAGGCGCGACGAGCGCGGCCTCAGCCTCCCGCCCAAGTCCTACGTCCGAAGAGGTCCTGCCACGGGCTTGTCCGAGGAAGCGATCGACGCCATCGACGCACTTGTGACCGAGCGGTCCGTCGCCAAGGCGGCCGGGGACTACGATTGCGCCGACGCCCTCCGCGATCGCCTCACATCTGAATATGGCGTGAACGTCGACGATCGGGCGGGGGAGTGGGCGCTGTTGGGCGAGGAGTACCTTCTCGACGTCGACGCGTCGTCGCTGGTGCCCGACGAGGCGATTCGCGCGATCGTGGGGAAAAAGTTGGGGGAGCGCGTTTTGGCACGCAAGAAGCGAGACTTCGAGCGGGCTGATCAGATACGTGACGAGCTGCAAAGGGAGTACGTCGTGGAGGTGGACGACGCGTCCAAGACGTGGGCGGTAATGGCCCCAGAGGGGGCGCGGTGGGCGGACGATGACGGGGAGGAAGACGGCGAAGGTGCGGGGGTCAACGTCGTGAGCCGGCAAGAGTGGGACGAGGAAGAGGACGACGAGATGAGCAACTACGAAGACATTGAAGAGGAAGAAGGCGAAGAGATGGACGTTGTGGCATCTGGGGTGGATTCATCTCCTTCTCCAGATGTGTCGACTCTTTCAGATCTGACGGTCCCTGAGCTGAAGGAAAAGCTTCGAGCAGCCGGACTGCCTGTGAGCGGGAGAAAGGCCGAGCTGATCGAGCGGCTTCTTGAGGCTCCTTGAATACTGGAATACGTAAAACAATTTTTTTTGTAACCACTTTGTAATTTTGCCCAACCTTAATCGTCTCATGTCTCATTCCTCATCACCAAACGATGGCGACGGTGCAGGAGCAGGAGCAGGACGCCTCCCCCGCCCCCGGCGGCGGCGGCGACGGCGCAGACGTCGGGGAGTGCGACGTCCGCTCCCTCCTCGCCGCCCTGGGCAAGTCCAAGTTCCTCGACCCCCTCCTCGCGGGCGGGACGACGTCGATCGAGCTCCTCGCGTCGACGCCCGTCGAATCCCTGTCCGTCCCGCGGATGGTCGCGCGGTCGCTGCGGCGGTCGGCGTCGGAGTCCCTCGAGCTATATGCGCTGCTGACGGCGAGGGACAAGACGGAGTGGCACGCCGCGCTTGTCGTCGACAAGAAGGTTCGGACGCTGGAGGAGCTGATCGCGGCGCCCATCGAGGAGGTGTGCCCTCCGCTCCCGAGGATGACGGCGAAGGTGCTCAAGAAGCGGGCGGCGGAGCTCGTCGAGCTCCGTCCGCTGAAGTCGTTCCTCGACGATCTGGGAAAAGGTCGATTCCTGGACAAGCTTGAGAAGGCCGGAATACGAACCGTTGAGGGCGTGCGGGACGCCGATCCGGACGCCCTCTCCGCGTCGGTGGGCAGGGTGGTCGCGCGGATCTTGCAGAAGAAGGCGGAGGAGCGATGTCCCCGCCCCGAGCCGGAGCCGGAGGACGACGACGGTCCGAAATGCCCGTACGATCTCTCGCCGGAATCGAAGGAGGGGGCGCGCGACGTCTGGACGCGGCTGCGCGGGATCCGATCCGCCTCCTTCGGCGCCAAGTTTTACGGCCTTCTGGTATCGCTCGACTGCGGCCTCGCGCCGTGCTTCGCGGGGGTCGACCTCTCAACGCTGGGACGGGAGTTCGACGCCCTCATTGATCGGTTCTTCGCGGTCCTGGACGACCGGGAGGCGTTCGAGGACTTGCGGGACGGCCTGGTAGGGAGGCTGGTGAAGTATCGCATCCCCCCCCGGTCGCTGTGGCTCGGCGACGCTGCGTTCTCCTTGGCCGCGGCGTCCCTGCTTCCGGACCTCGGGCTCGACCCCGCCCGCTCCCCGTTCGGGGCGTGGGCGGCGTTCTACCGCGCGCTGATACCGCCGCTGCACCCCGTCCTGCTGCGAGCGGCGGAGCTTCCCGCGAACCCCGTCGTCGGCGACCAGCGAGAGGCCCTGCGGCGCGCGCGGCTCCACGAGGGATTCGCCCGCCGGGGGTACCTCTACATTGCGACCTGGATGATGACAAGTCCAACCAAGAAGGCGCTCGCTGATAATCTTTGGGCGTCAGTTGAATGCCTCTCGAGGTGGCAAGCCGACGCGGGCACCTGGAAGGAGTTTGACGAGGCGTGCGACGGTCTGTTCGACGGGATGGCAGAGGACATGGCACTGGAGCTCTGTATCCTCGCGCCCACGGTGGCTGTGGACATGGGATGCTCCCCCGATGTGATCAAGGGGCTGAGGGACGCGCTGATGATAGTGGCATGTCAGGCCTTCGGGATTGAGAAGCTGTCGGGGAGCTGCCGCGCGATCCAAAAGGAATTGGTGGAGGACCAGGTAAGTATTTACAACGAAGTCGGACTTCTTCATTCAACCCACAAATCTATCTTTGAAATTTTCAGTGGAGCGAGGCGTATCGACACGCCGCCACTGAGACTGGTGAAGTATTTTATGCGAGGTTCACCAGGGATCCGCTGATAAAGTGAGTAGCGTCTGTCTCGTTTGTTTGTGAGCTCTGGTCTTGCTGGTGGAGGGCTTTTCAAAAGAGAACAGTAACTGATGTCATGCTCCATTTTTGTGGTTTCTGGACTGGCCCTGCAAAACGAGTATTGCATTGTGCCCACCTACGTTTTTGTTTCTTCTTTGATCCTTCAGAGAGTTCTTCAAACAGAGACTAATATACGGGTCTTTGTTCACCAGCTCAACTCCATCATCATCCGAATCAATGAGGACCTTGAGGAAGTGGTCCGTCCCATGCTCTTGCAGCTAGGCAAGTTTTTGTGTGTGCCTCCATCCACCCCGCTGCCGTGTACTGCTCTCACGGCCCATTAGGTGCGCGACATCGGGTTTTCTATGGTATCGGTACGCGCGAATTGGGGCATGTCAACGATGCCTTACTTGGTACTGCAAAGGAGATGGTCGGACGTGGCCGGTGGATGGCCGATACGGCTGATGCATGGACATATGTCTTGTCCATCATTGGTAACTATATGCTCATAGGATGGACTTTGGGTGCCTCAGCTCTCGAGAACGCGGGGACACTGGTTGGACATAAGCCCGCTCTTCAAGCATACAATAGCAAACCGCTGAGGATGCTACGAGATGCGGTGCCCGGGGATTTCAAGAGGTTCTTTGAATTATTCGCTGGGGAGATTGATTCCAACAGCAATGGCAGTAGCGGCGGCAGCGATGAACTCAAAAGGGCATCCGTGCGTTACCTCCAGGTGGTGAATCGGATTCTTGATGAGCCAGACTCGTCGATTGTGCTCGACCAGATCAAAGCCCTTGGCCGACGTCATCGCAAGTACCACGGCGTTACAGTCAAAAATCTTGTGTCAGCGGGCCCCAAGTGGATGGAAGTCGCAAAAAGGACATTTAGGGAGAGATTCAATGGTGAGGTTGTTCTCAATTGGGCTCGCCTCTGGGAACTCATTGCCACTGGAATGTCTTCAGAGTACAAGTCAAGCGAACCGTCGCCACTGTTTGAGGAGCTGATTACGCCCTACGTTAAGGCTGCAGAGAAGAAAATGCCGGCAACCGAACGACAGAACATCATTCTTACCCTCAAGGAGAAGACTGTGCACCCTCAAGGTGCATGTTTTTTTCTATTTCATTCGAACCAGTCCGTTGTGATGAAGGCTGGTCAGTTTGTCAAACTCCGGTTTCGGCTGCCTGATGGGTCATCTGCCAGCAGATTCTACTCTGTTGCGTCGTGCCCTTGTCCAGTGAATGGAACAACAGAGGAACTGCAGTTTCTCATCAAGTTGGTGGAAGGGGGGCGTGTCTCACCATACCTCGTCGGCAGCTTTGAGCTTGGCCAAGAGTGCGAGCTCTTGACTGTGGGAGGAGGATTCGTTCTTCCTCAACCAGTGGATGGGATGAGTCGTCTCATGGTATCTGCCGGAGTTGGAGTTGTGGCTTTCATGAGCACGCTGAGGTCTGTGGTTGCAAGGGTCGAGCAAGGTCTGGTGAAGTGGCGCCTTCGAATGTCATTGATTCACTCGGAGCGCCACACCAACTCACCAGCCGGCCTTGTCGTCGTGGTCTGATGTGTGTATTGCGAAATCATTTCGGGAAGAACGCATTCGCACNACGTAACATCTACCCTACCTTATCTACCGCATAGCCCTTCACCGGAGGCATTGCAGGCTACATTCACCTCTCACAGAGGACCCTAATTGGGAGAACACGCACCAGTCCCGGCGAGCAACCCCTGGCTGCGTAGCAGCCCGAGGATTCCTTGCAGTGCTTGTAGTTGCCAAATAGAAATCATTCACGGAAAGGATGGGGCACGTTAGGCGGTCCTGAAAGGCTATGGCCCTCAAACCAGGGTGGTTCAAATAGGCCAAAAAGATATCCAAGCCGTGGCCATAAAAAAAGATTGGCTTTCGGGTTGTAGTCTCAGCACTCAGCACAGTGCAAGCACTTTGCATCGACGTGGAGACACATTTCATTACTCGTGCCCCGGATCCCAGCCAGGCATCGGAAGGTAGCTTAAAAACTCCATGTATGGCGGGTGTGAGCTGAAACTGATCATTCGACACATTCTATAATCGTCATTAAACATTCCATGTTCACTGGCTCGGCGCGCATCTGCTGCATTCCTTGCCTCGTAAGCTCTGCTTTTGGTCCTAGCCTGGGCCAGCACGCCCTGTGAGCGTACGTTTCGTCACGTCTGCACTCATTATTATACCCCAAGTCCTCGATTGCAAGTGGACTGGTCCCCAGGGGGACTCTACCTAGCTCGCGCTCTTGGATATAAGTTACAAGCCATCTTGACGATACCCTTGCATGCAAGTGAAAGATAAAGTTCTTTGAAGTAAGTTTTATGGTTTGTTTGATACTGTGCACGATCAAATCTGGGCAGGCTCATGATAAGTATTTTCAGATTAGGTGTCTGAACAATAGCAACAAAACTAAGACATAAGCCTACCAGGCAATGACCTGTGAAACATGTTAAAGGCTAAACATTGCAGCTTGGCAAATATTTTATCCAATCACGTGCGGTTTGCGTATTTGCGTAATAAGTGGAAATTGAACTGATTTATGAATTCAAGCCATGATCACATTTGTCAGTTTTGTTGATATTTCCCAGTATTTTAATCGAGACATGCCTCTCTCTGAGCTATATCAACAGCGAAGTTATCTTTAGGCTGCTTCCAAAATTTATGTTGCTGTTATCTTGCTGATAAAAGGCTTACAGCTCCAAATTCAATGTTCATTGCTGATGCCTGCATGTTGTTCCGTCGCATGTCCTCTGTTATTGTATACTTCTTAAGTGATAGTGGGTACCTTTTTATGACTTAGAAGGAGTTAGTTACTGACATAAAAAGTCTCCAAACTATGCTGGATTATATTCACATTTTCAACACCCATTATTGTTACTTTGCATGCCATACGCTGCATTACTACGATCAAATACTGGTGCATGGCAAATTTGTTATGCATTTATCAGGTTTTTTTCACTCATATTCCACACTGCACAAACACTCAAAAAAAAATAATAAATTGACATCATAATAATCATATTCATTATCCTCACTAAATCCTTGGCTGCTTTGTTGCTTTAAAATTGCTACTTCGCTTGAACAGACACGTGTACCATCCAGAGGATCACTGCAAGAATGATACTTTTCTATCATTGAAACTCCTTTTTCACCTCATCTCTCAAGATACGCCGAAGGATCTTACCACTGGCAGACTTGGGAATTTGATCAACAAATTTCACCCCTCCGCCAATGCGTTTGTAAGGAGAAACTCTCTCCTTCACCCAATCCTTCAAATAGTCTTCAGTCACTTCGTGTGGGTCCGCACCAGGTTTAAGCACAACGTAAGCCCGAGGAAGCTCCCCTGAGGCTTCATCAGGAATTTGAACCACAGCCACGTCTGCCACATGTTCATTGTGCAGTATAAGCTCCTCCAGCTCTGCCGGAGCGACTTGGAATCCACGAACCTTGATCAGCTCTTTGATCCGGTCAGTAATATAAAAATATCCATCATCATCATAGTATGCAAGGTCACCGGTCCGAAGCCAACCATCATCACTGAGGCATTCTTTAGATTTCTCGATATCATTCAAGTATCCCATCATGACCTTTGATGAGACAATGGTGTTGTAAGGAATGCAGTCGCATGACTTTCGCTTATTGATGCTCGGAGTTCTTCGCGACCGGTCTTACCTGAGGACCCTTGATGACTAATTCGCCCTCCTTATTAGGTCCCAAACTCTTGCCCGTTTCGGCATCGATGATCTTTCCATACGTTGAAGGTGCCACCGGTCCAATGGATCCAACCCTTTCATCCGCATCTGACATGATTGTGCCGATGGGCGACAGCTCCGACATACCTGACAACAACAGTCAGCATGGACACATTTCAGTTATAAAGAATGATGGCATCTGGATCCTTCCGACATTACTTACCCCATGCCTGTTTGATATTGATAGACAAACTTCTCCTCACTGCATCCTCTGTTTCCTTCCCCAGAGGTGCTGCTGCTGATATTATCATTTTTAGACTACTCATGTCATAGTTGTCAACAAGAGGGTGTTTTGCCAGACCTAATATGATCTGTGATGAATCCAAATAGCAGTATGGGTCAGAGGCTTGGCAATGAAATTCGCATTGGCGAAGAAAACAAGCTCACCGGTGGTACAAGATGTGATCGCTCTGGCTTGTGCTCTTGAACTAGAGCACAAAACTTTTCAAGATCAAAACGATCCGACATTGTGATGAGCTCTTGGCCCCGCCATCCGCAATAGAGAAGGGATGCGAGCATCCCGTAGATATGAAAGAATGGCAGTGGGCTAATGAGCTTGTGATCCTGGGGGAAAAAACTTCCCTCGACCCCCTCCATCTGTATCATATTGGCCACCATATTTGAATGGCTCAACATGACTCCCTTTGGCATGCCCGTCGTCCCCGAAGAGTAAGGCAGCAGCCAAGGATGCTCGCCCAAGTCACTTATGGGAGCTTGGTCGCTCTCCCCATTATCGTACCCCAAAAGCTGCTCGAGTTTCGCCGCACCTTCCGGAATATTCGTGTCTGACTGCACATCGGGCATTACAACGAGGTGTTCAACGCAAGGGGAAGATTTGAGAGCTTCCAACGCAACTGGAAGCAGCTTTGCATGTGCGAATAAAATTTTTGATCCGCTGCGGGTGAGAATCTTGGTGAGTTCATCCTCAGTAGAAAGGGGATTGATGGGAGCGACCTTCGCACCACAGAGACCAACAGCGAGACATATTGGGAGGTAATCAACGTTGTTGGGCGACAACAGAGCGACCGTTTCATCGGGTTTGAGATCATATTCCGACTTGAGAACAGAGGCAATGCTGTGCATGTGCTGTAGGTAGTCAGTAAACGTCCGAACTTCTCCAGTGGAGCCGTCGCGAATGGCGACCTTGTCAGCGAGGCTAGCATCCTTCCATCCTGACGAGATAAACTCAGGCACCGGAGTGAAGTTGGACGGATCCATCAACGGTGGAACTGGAAAGGGGCTGGAGACGACGTTGAGGTTGCAGACATCCGCCAGCTTCCCGTCTGCAAAGTTTCTCCTGGAAACAGAGAGCCGATCGATGGCAGCCACGGCCACGGACGACAGCCGCTTCTTTGAAACAGCGAGGGAACGGCGTACGGCCAGCATGGTGGTGCCGTTTACGGAATTGTCACCGGAGCTTGACCGACCGGAGCGTGCGGCTTTGCTGTTTTGCTCTGTTTTTTGCTTTTTGCTTTTGCCTGGAAGCTCCGGATCTAGACGGACGAAAAACCCCGGTCGGACTTACTGGGCTATCCAACCACCAAAACAACTTTCCAACCTTGATCTGGTCACTGCTTTGACAGCAGATGAAAATGGTCAGCAGGAGGAACGGGGCAAACCTACTAACTCTCCGAATCTGCGAGCTCCACACCGTTGCACAGAGGCTGGCAGTGAAGCCAACACTAATTTATGAGGCGCTGCTGCTGGGGTCGTCCACTGACTGCCCAACACCCTCTTTGGCGGTCGGCGTCGACCTCGGACATGTCCCGGCAAAGAATTCTTCCCCTTTCACAATGAACTTCGGGCCAGCATAGCAAGCCCTCATCGCTCCAATTACCACCTCTGGCAGCTCATCGTCGTCCCTCCCTTCGATCACGAACCCAAACGTCCCCACAAGGCTGTCGAAATAATCCTTAAGATATGCCATGGCCTTTTGGAGAGAAGAGTGCACGCACGGAATACAGTTAAACGATAGCCTCAAAATAAAGGCATAATTTCTGCGAACGGTTGGTCCGGCCTACCTGCTTGAAAAGGTATGGAAAGGGGTGCAGACTAATGTCGAACTCCATCACATTCAAAGAAGGATGGTCGACGAAAAAACCAGTCACCCCGTTCCGCTTGATGAGGACCGGCTTCGCGTTGTACTTCGCGATGTACGATGGGCACCCCAGCTCCTCGAGATTACCGTGGGAGATCAGCTTGAACCGAGCCTGGAACGATGGGTCAGACGGGGCCTCGCGGCAGTACCTCTCCCACAGGCGGACGCCGTTCACGATGCTCTCCTGGACGTCCGAGCCTGGATCGTCCTGCTCCGTGCCCGGGTCGTAGCCCTCCGACGTAACCCGGCGGAGGATCTCCCGCGTCTCGTCCCTCATTCGGAAGTATCCCACGATCGTCAACCCCTGCCCGTCGTCCATCGGTTGCCCGAGCCGCGGGGCCTCTGTCGGGATGGAGATAGAAACTATGAAAAGGTCCGGGCTCTTCCACGTCTTGTCCGATACCTCACCCTCGAACTGGGCACAGGGGGGGAGGCGCACCCGCGGCGCGATATTGGGGAAGCGGGCGTCGGACGCGAGGCAATCCACCGCCACGCACTCGTACAGCTCCCCAGGGCTGGGGATCTTCCTTTTGGTCGCTTTGTACCCATGGCTCCGCACCTCCAGGAAGGAGGGCGAGACAGGCGCCCATGAGGGAAGGTAGTCCCCGTTCTCGTTGACGTTGGGGTCCTCGGCCTTTTCCACCTTCACAGTGCTGCTTCCGGCGACAGGTTTGAATGAAACGTCCCTGGCAGGAGTGGTTGTGGATTGCGTTGCCGGCTTCGCATCTCCAGTTGCATCGCCCCCATCCCTATTGAGTGGTGACATGGACCTCCGACGCCTGCAGAGCTGCCAAAGCCCAAAGTTGGCGAACACGACCAACTTCCAAAACTGATCGATCGTCGTCGAGGAACGCCGGGCCAAAATAAGAGCGACATTGGCGAGGGCCCATGCCACGTAAAGATTCGTCCCGCAAATCATCCAGCCGGCGCCCTCGTCCCCAAGAACAGCAGCTGCCGCATCCGACAAGGGGCCAGCCCCAGTCCCAGCGAAAGTCGCGGCCGCGGCGGTGGACAACATAGCGTCGTCGGTCCCTCCGCCCTCCTGTGCCTCTACCCTGCTCCCGCGACGCCCGCGCACGCAATAGTCCCCCACCTCCCACTTTTCCTCTTCCTCGCTGACGTCCCCCATAGACCCCCCCTCCCTCACTGACGCGCCCACGCTCGCTCCCACCACGACGTCCGTCAGCGCCGCCAACCACTCCATCAGCTGCCCGTGGCCCTCCAGGCAGAACTTCCATCGCGTCTCGCCCCCCACCCTGATCGACAGGCAGAACGGCGTCGGCGCGCTCGAGTGTCCCGCTGATGCCGAGATAGACGCTCTCTCCTTGACGAGGTCGAGGATGCCTCGGGGGGCATCCTCCTCCGCGGACGAGATGCCCGTCAGGCGCCCGAGCTCCTCCCGGGCCGACTGGAGCTGACGCTCGGCCGCCTGCAAGAGGCCGAGGGGTCGGCGCGGGGCCGACGAGGCGTCCGCATCGCCCGCGCCAGAAGTAGGGCGAGACGGAGCGTCCAGAGCGTCACCTTCCTTTCCTGTATCGACTGGACCATCGTCTTTGTCCCTCTCTTTGTCTTTGCCCGTGTCCTCGGCCTCCTCCTCCTCCGCGGACTTGTAATACATCAGCCTCGTCCCGCGCAATTCCACCCGCCGTCGTTCCCACGCCTTGATGGCGCTGTGCTTCCCCAACCCCGATCGTCGCTTCCACAGCACGCCGGAGAGGACTACCTCCTCCTCCTTCTCCTCCTTCGACGTTCCCTTCCCCTCCGCACCCTTGTTCGCGCCCGGCAACATCCCCGCGATGCTCTCGTTCAGCAGGGGCAATGGAGGAACGCTCAGTCCCCCCCACAGGCCCTTCGCGGCCGACAGAGATAGGGATGTCCCAGAATCCCCCGCGTCCGACGCCCGCCGATTGCCCCCAGAGCCCGGAGAGGGACGCGGCGCGGAGGGGTCAGTGCCGAACCCCTCCATCTTCTTCCGTTCCCTCGGCGAGGCCGCGGGCGTCGGGTCGGATTTCTGATCGCCTTCCCCGGCGCCACGTTCTGCCCCTTCCTCGGTCGGACTCTCCGCCTCCGCGCCGCTTGCGCCACCGGAACCCGCGCCTCCTGTGGCCACGCCCGCCGCATGGGACATCTTCAGCCCCAGCCCCTGGCTCTCGATGAACTTTCCGAAGTCGGCCCCCCACTGCAGCGGCGCCTTTCCCTTCTCGCTTTGCACGAACTTCTTGAAGTCTTCCCCTATGCGCTGCAAGTTCTGCCCCGGCCCTCCGGGGTTCGCGAGGACCTCCTTCGACCGCGCGGTCCGCTTCGCCTCCTCGATGAGCTTCTGCTGCTGCACGTCCGGACGCGCGATGAGCTGGACCTGCTCGGGGGTGAGCTTCCGCCCGTTCGCGGCCGCCAGGGCCATGGCCTGGGCGCGCAGGATCTCGGGGTCTTCGGCCTCGGCTTCCGAGTCGGAGTCGAGGACGGGGACGTCGATGTGGAGCGAGCCGGAGGCCGAGGAGGGCTTCCGCGTCAGGTCCTTGTTGGGGCTGATGTAGTCGGGGGAGTCGGGGTGCAGGGCCCGGTCGATGGAGGATTGGGTCGGGTGGAGGGCGTCGGCGTCGGCGAAGGAGGAGCAGAGCTCGATGTTCGGTGCGTCGTCGGACGGGGACGAGGGGTCATCGCCGGGCGTCGCCGGCGGAGGCTCCATGGCGTCGTCGTCGTCCCGGGAGCGAAACGGGACGACGAGATCTCCCTCACCGCCGACCCCTCCTCCTCTTTCTCTTCCTCCTCCACCGCCCCCACCACCCCGAGCTCGGGAAGCGTAGGCCGGGTGACCCTCCGCGGCCAGCACCGCCCACGCCTCCCGCGCGGGACAGATCTTCCCCGTCTCGACGTGGTAGTACGGCTCCCGGCTGTCCTCGGAGGCGAGGGACGGGGGGGAGGAGAGCGAGCCGGCGTCGTCGTCCCTATCTCCGACGCAACTGCCGCCGCCTCCGTCGCCACAGGAGGCGTCATCGGAGGAGGAGGGGCCTCCGCCGCCGCCGTCGTTGCGGCTCATCGTCGTCATCCGGACACGGACATGAGTTATGATTGGATCGGGTATTTTGCTTGGGATACATACTTGATCACGAAAAATCCAAAAACATCTGCTTACACCCCATAGTAGTACCCTCTCTAGAGATACTTACTCCTACTCCTAGCAGATTTAGATAACTAAGCGGCAGGGTGTGGGGTGTGGGTGGGGTGGGGTGGGGGGGATGCACAACTGTTTCGAGCGCGACTTCGAGCCAAATCTCATAGTTTAATCCTCGGACTCCCAATAATTGATCGTGACACACGATAGGTATTTTGACCCCGCAACCGGGCCACTCTCGGACACAAAAATCTATTGTTACAGTCCATTACATCGAGGAGGGTAAGCGCAAACATTACGCAGGTGGCCAAATTTGTCGGAACGGTGGTCGTTTTTGGGGATCTGTTGCATCAATACCATTCGGATACAACCCCGAAAAACGACCACCGTCTGATGCGCCACTGGCGCGATATGTCACGGGTACGCCTGCCTGTGTGATCTCGTATCTAGTAACTACCATACATACATACCATAATACGTTCATACTCGATCGAGCGAGGGCTCCTTTTGCTCGACGTTCGATCTTTGTCCCGAGGGCTTCTCTCACGTTGCGAGACTGAACTGAAGCCCTCGTCTCCTATTCAGCCATCCATCTGGAGGAAAGTTCTCAGGTCAACGAGTGAGGTTTGCTTCATTATCAATCATACTTCGAACATAAAAATATTGTCATCATGGCCCAAATATCGCAAGGCACGATGGATGCTCGAGACCTACTCCTTGCACTGCTTTCCTTCCTTTCTCTGGGTCCTTCTTTTTGGTTCCTCATCAACGGGGATGCCAAGGCAGAGTACTCGCTTTGCCGTAGGCTTGGATTCTACAGCGAGATCGATTACCGTGCATTCCTTGTCGGAGCTGGACTGGCAGGCCACGAAGTTCAAAAAGACGGCAGTAAAAACTTTGTCTTCTGGCCCAAGGAATGGAAGGCACTTCTCAACAACGATGAGTTTGATTTGTCAGTAGCAAATGCCGAGTACTCGAAGAAAATATTCGATCTCGATAGCCTTTTGCTGGGCCACAATCAAGTGGACAAAAAGCGCAATCACTACCATGCCATTCGTCTCGGCCAGAGGAACAGTGAGACGTACTTCCCAGCTATTACGAAGCAAAAGCATGCTGGCACAAAACGGTTCATCACCACCCCACCTCCTGTTCCAACACTTCGTGCCCATCAGAGGAAGTTCCAGCGAAAAGCGCAAAAAGTTATCGCAAGTACGATTGTCGACAATGAGGATGTTTTCTTTGACTCGATCCAACTCAGCCGGGCAGATATCAAGAAGAACCAAGAGTCTGAAGCTCCCGACACAAAGGCAGATGACGCAGAAGATGCTTGTGATCCTGAGCCCACGACGACGTCAATTTTTGCTGGCCAGGCTACTCCATCCAAAGAAGCGCCATCGCCTACTTCCAACAAAGCACCCTGTTTGCCCATTCAAGTTACTCCCTCACAACAACCTCCAGCTATAGTCCCTCCGACCCCTGCTGTTCTAGTCGAGCCCGATCTTGTTGGCAAGGCCATTGACTTTTCTCATGCTGACGCAAGCAAGAATCTAGACAAGCTCATCGCACAAGCGATTGGGCTAAAACAGAACCTTTCGAAGGATCCTTTATCATTTGAGTACTACGACTACAAGAAAAGGCAAAAGACATCATACGTCCGCGTCCATCGCAATCGCACTGACAGCTCCTTCTTTCGTCGAACAGATTGGCTGCAGCGGATCCTCGAAATCAATGGCATGGGTGAGCCCTTCAAAAGTGCCAAGCGGACCGCAAAATTTCTCAAGAGGAAGTTCGAGCAGGCCTTCAACGAATTTATCAAGGAGGAAGACATGGCGCCGGATCCAATGGATGCTGTTGAAATAGCATCCATGTTCAAGGCGGGTGGAGTCACCAGCCGGCCTTGTCGTCGTGGTCTGATGTGTGTATTGCGAAATCATTTCGGGAAGAACGCATTCGCACCCGAGTATAAAGTGCAGCTGCTCTGCGAGGGACACTCGCCAGTGATGACTGGATCCTTCGAGCACGCATACGAGGATGGAGCAGTGAAGGAGACCATTACTTACAGCCAGAAGAATGTTGCTGCGGAGGCGGTGGCTCAGCTGACACGTCAGCTTCGTAGCCGGAACTTTGTTCCCTCCGATGTCGAACGGGTCGATATCATCACCGGCGGAGATCATGGTCTTGGAGCTTTCGTTGCAGGCTCGAGGATCGTTGTGATTGCCGATGAACGGCGGCAAGATGACGATGGGAGACCTATCGAATCATTCTCCTTCGAAATTTCTGTCGCGGAGATACTGTGTCGGAAGGACAATGCCAAGATACTGTCGGAGTCGATAAAGGATGAGCTGACAAAAGGCCTCGAGCAACTCGCTACATCAGAAATCAATTTTTACCTTAGCTCCGAAGGCGAGATTGACTGTGCTCTTGTTGATGAGAGCCGGGAGATGTCTGTGAAGCCCAACATGTACGTGGTTGGGGATCTCGCATTTTATGGCATGGTGCTGGGAAAGGAGTCCATGTCCGGGCATTGGTGCCATCTTTGCCAACTGTCTGCGAAGGAGTTCGCGGATCTGAAGAAGATTGGGAAAGCCTGGACGTACAAGGAGATGGAGGAGTTGGGCGCGAAGTTCGTTGGCGACAAAGATGCGAAGAAGAAGCCAACGCTGGGAGTGAAGGACGTACCTTGGTGGAATTTTATTCCACTCGAACACTTCGTCTGCCCTCTGCTGCACTGCCTCATTGGCATTGGAGATGATCTCTTTTCGAAATTCCGAGAGGTCGTTAGCGAGGAGATTGAGTTCATCGGAGGAGATGAGATTGAAGCGAGAGGAGCGAAGGCAGCAATTCAGGTAAAGATAGACTCACTTGTGGAGCAGCGTGATAATTGGGATAAGTCAGAGAGCGGGAAATGCCTCAAGCGCCTGAAGGGGAAAGCAACAAGGGCACAGGCGATGCTGAAGAAGTTAGGAGTCGTCAACAAGGCTGCACCAACGACCACCGCGGAGGAGGACACACCGTTCCAAGATTTCTTAGAGAGTATTCTGGATTTTATCCAAGAGGAGGAGACGGAAGATGTGAGTGGCGAAGCCAGCATCGAGGACGAGGAAGATGAGGACGAGGATGACGGGGATCGCGAACTCACAAGAGCTACATCTACCACCGCTGATGCAACTTCGGCGGTCCAGCAGAAAATTCGCGAGGTTGAGGAGTTAGTTAAGAAGCTGAATGAAGACATGAAGTCGATGACGAAGGAGCGCAAACAAATCACCGATCGCTTGGCGAATGGCCGTGCTTACCTTCGCCAGCTCAAAGATAGAATCAAAGAATTCAAGGCTGGACGCAAGCGATCTGGAAATGGGATCGATGCGATGCTGATGAATTTTTTGAAGAAGATGTACGGCATCAAAGTGCATGCCCTATGCAATTTCGTGACCATTTTTAGTAGAGTTTTAGACTACGTTTTTCCGGCGAACTGTCGTTCGCCGAGAGCCTCACTTTTCACGAGGACTGATAACCGTTAAGCCAACATCATGCAACTCTTTCAGCCCCTCTTGAACGAACCATGCCCTGGTTAGAACCTCAGGACAGTGCAAGCTTACCACGGGGGGACATTGACTGGTAAGGATATCCAAAAGCTAATGGAGAATTCAGGCGACATCTTTTCAACTTTCGCAGCTATCTTGAAGAGAGAGAAGAGAAGTAATTGCTCCTTCACTGACTCCAATATTGATGAGTTGTGCAACAGTTTTGGGGACGCCTGTGTTCTGTGGGACGGAGCATTTAGCTTTGCGAGCAAGGTCGATCCCACAGAAGATGACATTTCTACTTACCGTAGATTCGTCAGTGCTGCAGTCCAGTCGCATGTTGCATTAGGTTGCAACGTGACCCCTAAAGTTCATTTGATGTGGCGCCATGTTGCTGTCCAAATGAGATACCCTGGCGGGCTAGGAAAGAAAAGGGAGGATTGGGTTGAGCAATTGCATCAGGTAACTTCGAAGAAAAGGAAGCAATTCAGCACAACATTGGATCGTGAACAGAGAGCAAATTCGATGGCTGGATCTCACCAGCAAGATACCGACCCAGCAGTAGTTTCTTATCTGGGCAGTTGCTTCGCCAAGGCCAGCCGGGGGCCAAGGAAGAATTACATCACCACCCAGCAAAAGAGGAAGGAGAGGCGTGAGCAGAGGAGGTGGGGCACGCTCCATGCTTGGGAGCGTGCAAACAAGTAATTGTTTGCAGTAATTTTTTTTATTTGACTCACCTGTTGTAAATACTGACTCGAGCGCGAGAGTCGGCCTGACAAAAGGTAGCTGCGGTGCGCAGAGGTCGCGGCCGTCGCGAATGAGCACCATCGTCCGTTGTGACGCTCCTCCCGTCCTCCTCCCTCGCGCTCCTCCCGTCGCGACGACGCCATCGCCGTCGTCCGCGCCGGACGCAGTCCCGTCCCGCGCGTCCGAGAGGGCGTCGCACACGTGCCCGGCCAACCCCAGCCCCAACCCGATGCCCAACGACGTCCCCACGATCCGGAGGGACAAGTGCCACAGGCTCACGATGAGGGAGGCGAGGCCGGTCCATGCGCTCGCGGAGGGCGCGAGGGCGAAGCTCGCCACCACCGGAAGCACGACTGCAAACGAGTAGGCGATCGAATAGTGAAGGGCTTTCCGCTCGTCACGGAGGTAGTACTCTCGCTGGATCCGATCCCGCGCCGCGAGCGCGAGGCGCTTCAACGTTTCCGTCGTTTTGGTCGAGGAGTCTCCCATGTTCGCAATAGCGCACAGGCCCGCAGGCTTCCCCTCTCAGACCCGAAATGAGAGTCCTTTCTCGATTCCAGAGGCAGGTATCGACCGCTATTTCCCTCGAGCCACCTCCGTTGACGCGCGCGCGCACGCTTCGGCCTTCGAGGAGCGCACCGTCGAAAATGTCGCCCCCTCCGTAAGTAGCTCGGGCGCGCGCGCCTCGAAATCGAGGTTCCGTCCCTCTCTCTTCCCGGGGTTTTCGACGGGCCGGACGGCGTTTCCGACCGATATCGCGACGCCGGCCGGTCGGGGCTTAAGCTCCGCCCCTTCGGACGGCCGAAATATCCCAGGCGACCCCCTGCTGCGAGCGAGCGCGACGCCGGCCCCCCGCCGCTCCGAGATCCGCCCGAGCTCACAGCGCGTGGGAGGAGGGCGGACCAAGAGCTCGCCGCCTCGGCAACCCCACGCGATTCCGCTGGGGAGGCTGGGCCGCGCCGACGCGTAGAGAGATCTCCCCGCTCGGCGGACGCTTAATCCCGGCGGGGGCCGAGGGATGAACGAAAGCCGCTCCGGCGGGCGACGCGGACGGCTCGCAGCGCGTCGCGGCTGTCGGGGTCGAAACGGAGGAGTTCCGAGACGCCAGAAATTTCGCTGGCCGGGGGGGTGCTTCAGCGGCACCTCGAGAAGGTCCCCTTCAAGTTTGGGACGAATCGCCAGGCGGGGCGACGAGGGGTAGGAGAGGGCCGCTACTACGAGGGGGGGGGACGACCATGGTGTGATTTTGAAGGCGGCGAGACGTCGGCGCTGGACGGGCGACGGGAGGCGGCTGGATTAGGACCTGTGACCCGTTTTTCTGCTGAGTTTAGTAAGTTTAGTAAGTAATTATCGATCAGATCACCTGGGTCCTAAATATCTATCGCTCACGAGCTAGCGAACATTTTTTCGATTATAATATCGCTCGAAGTCGGG
>JALLPA010000220.1:0-17885 GCA_036939895.1 Thalassiosira exigua
CCCGGTTTGGATCCAAAAAATCCAAACGACTAGAATAAAAATACCCCTGAAAACAAGATCTGTAGTTTTCTTTTTTCAAAAGACATTGTATGCCGAAATAATTTGAAATAAAATTCACATAAAAATGAAAATAACGAATGTCCACTAAGTAACGGCTTTGTCATTCCCAAAATATATCCCCTAGAGTAATTTTTTGTGTGTTGTTCTCCTCGTCCGCTTCTCATCTCACTCATCCTCCTCCCGTCAAAAAGGCACCGACAATGACGACGAGGAGGCGGCAGCAACGGCGAATCGGGGGGCCCGCAACTCCCTCCTCCGCCTGGTCTCCCTTCGGCGGCGGCGGCGGCGCGGGCGGCGGCGGAGGCCCGAGCAACCGCGCCCTCCTCCTCGCGGGCGGACTCCTCTACGCCCTCCTCGTCCTCTCCCAGAACTTCCACCTCCGCGGCTCCGACGCGTCCTACTACGACGTCGACTCCATCCTCGCGGCGACGAAGGACGCCTTCCTCGGCCTCGGAGATTCGTCCGGGGGCGGATTCCCCCTCCTGTCGAAGCGTCCGGCGGCGGGGGCGATCGTCCCGGTGGAGCTGACCGTGAACTTCCTCAAGCCCATCGCCAAGGCGCCGGGAGCGCCGCCGGATCCGCCCGAGGCTCCGTCGGCCTCCGGAGCCCGAGCTCCGGAGGACTTCTTGCCCGTGGTCGTCCCGTCGGCCGCGACGTTCCGATGGGCCCACCGCGCCCGGGAGGGGGCGAAGTACGACGACGCCGAGCGCGTCGCGGCGTATCGGATCGTCGTGCGGCAGGTCGACGCGCGCAAGAAGAAGGGGGGCGGGAAGGTGGCGTGGGACTCGGGGAAGGTCGTCGTCGCGAACGGAGGAGTTCCCGACGCCGTGAAGTGGGGAGGCGACGAGCCCCGCGCCTCGCCGGTCGTAGGCCAGATATTGGAGTGGAAAGTCCACGTCTGGGACGCCAAAGACAAGGAAAATTATTCCGGCTGGTCCCGCTTCGCGGTGGGGCCCGAGGCGGAGGAGGACTGGGAGGGAGGGTGGATCGCCCACCCCTCGGACGTGGACACCTTCGACAACGACAAAAACGCCGGCGTCTCGGACGAGTGCAAGCTCTGGCACAAGCGGCGTCCCCTCCCGCTGTTCCGAGCGCGGATCGCCGGGGACGAGTACTCCCTCGCGTCCGACCAAGTCGCCTCGGCGCTGCTGGTGGTCTCCGGATTGGGATCCTTCCGCGCGAGCTTCGACGGCGTCCCCCTCAGCACGTCGGGGCCGATCGATCCGCCGTTCACGGATTACAGCAAGCGGGTGTCCTACCGCGGCTTCGACGTCACGCCGTTCTTGGCGGCGAGCCGCGGGACGACGAAGTCCCACGTGGTGGGGGTGACGCTCGGATCGGGATGGTGGGACCACCGTCCGGTCAGGTGGGTTGACGCTTGTTCATCGTTCGATCAGTCACTGCAAAAGACCGACTTTCGGAGGGGCTTGTTTCATCGTGGCATCCGCCCGAAATATGCCTGAGTGACTCTCTGCGCATATGAGCCACCAAAGCCAAAAATGGTGCATCTGAGATACGCTTGAAGATGTGTGATGTTCGAAATCTTTTTCATTTGAGGTTGCTCATCTGACACGTCCCTCTCCCTTGTTGCGCTTTGCTGTTAGTGGCATGGCCAAGCCCAAGCTGCTGCCCCGCGGGCCCCCAACGGTCATTGCGCAACTCATCATCACCTATGCTTCCGGAAAGACTCGCGTGGTAGGTCGGACGGGAGAGGGAGGGTCCTGGCAGGTGTCCCGAGGTCACATCCGCGAATCGGATTTGTTCACGGGGGAAATGGTCGACCTGAGCGTGCTTGGGGATATGGAAGGCTGGGATACACCCGCCGGATGGAGCGACGATGCCGAAACCACGGGCGCCGCGAACCCCTACTCCGACGTCAACCGTTGGCTCCGGCCCGCGGCGTACCGCACGGAGGTGACAGGAGAGGAGCGCCGGGTAAACTTGGCGTTGCAGGCGAAAGCGATGGACCGGAAGGACAACAAAGGCTTTCCCAGGAGAAACCTGTTCGCGGCTCCGATAGGAAAATTGGTGCCCAACGAAATCCCCCCGGTCATGGCGATGGAACGGATCGAGCCGGACGAAATACACGACTTGGGCGGGGGGCGGTGGATGCTCGACTACGGCAAGGCGTTCTCGGGCGTGCTGCATTTCGACGAAGGCGTGCCCGCTCCCGTCGTCCCAGCGGAGGGCAAGTATCCTCGCGCTCACGGGTTCAAGGCGGCGTCCGAAAGCAGCGACTCTTTCATTACGGTCATCTATGGCGAGTCGCTCGAAATGACCACAGGCGACATAAACCGCGTCCTCGTGGCGGGGCTGGGGCTGCACGACGGCGGCCCCAGGCACGTATCGAAGAAGGAAGGGGCCACAAAAAACTCCTATTGCTTCCCCGACGACCACGATGGCATTCTGTCTCAGAAGGATGTGTACGTCGTACCCAAGGCGTCCGAGGGGAAGCGCGCCGAGTTATTCTCCCTGGCCCGCCAATCCCATTTCACGACGCACTCATTCCGCTTCGCGGAGGTCTGCTGCTCCGCGGAACCCCCCCGAAATGCCCACGCTTTGCTCTACCGGACCGCCGTCGAGGAATGGGGCACGTTCGACAGCAGCAATGTTTTGATCAACGGCGGGTACGAGCTCGTCAAGAACGCCATGGCGTCTAATATGCTGAGCGTCCAGTCCGACTGCCCCCATCGCGAAAAGCTGCCGTACGGAGGCGATCTGGTCGCGGACAGCCCCGCGGCGATGCATTACTACGACATGAGCTCCTTTTACAAGAAGACGATACGGGACTGGCTGGACGCGCAGTGGGACAACGGCGCTTACACGGAAACTTCGGTGTGGCAAGATCTGAACGATTACGCAGGCATCGGGCACGGCGCAGGAGAAACGGTCTGGGCGACTGCGCCCCCCGTTTTGACGGTGAGGCACATGCAGCATTACGGCGACGTGGACCTCATCGACGAATCTTTGGGTGGTCACGTGAGGTGGATCGACTTTCTAGACACATATTTCGAGGCGGGGATGCTGCAAAAGGGATACGACGCTGAGCTGGACCAATACCATGGTCAAAAGAGCGGCCTTGGGGATTGGCTCGCCCTGAGATCACGCGACACGTTCCTCACTCACACTGCATTCTACATGGCCGCTGGGCGTTGCGTTGCATACCTCGCGCGGAAGGTCAACAACGAAAAATTGGAAGAGAGGGGAATGGCAGTCGCAAGGAAGATTCAAGATAGGATTGTTCACCTTTATCTGAAAAACGGCAGGGATGACTTTGATTTCCCGCTTGGTTCGACGTCTCACACTCCCGGTCCTGAAATGAGCCTCTTCTCACGAATCGTGCCAGGAGAGAAGAGGTGGTACGTCACATTGTGTTCTTTTGGATAATTTTGCTCTGTGCGTCGTCAAATCTGAAGTATTTTTCTCAATCACAATCCTTTCAGCATAGTACTAAAGAACTGGTTCAATAGAAGCGGGCATACGTGGCCAGGGGATGAGGAGAATAGATTCTTAAGGGCAATTTCGGATGAGGATAAAGAGGCTTTGGTTCGTAGTGGCGAGCTGTCCATGCGAGGCAAAGATATGGCTATGGGTTGGTCGCAATGGCAAGGTAAGTCTGGCAATGAAAAGGACCAGATTGCAGGAAAAGTTTCTGATACTTGTCTTGATTGTATTTCTTTTTCCTTCCGTCAAAGGTTTGAACGAAGGCATCTTTGCTATCCGATATGCCCTGAAGACGCTTTCTGGTAAATGACCAAAATGTGAAACATAATTTGGTAGGTACATCACGAACTAATTTTCTTTTCATGCTTCACCACATCAGACATGGGCTTCCACAATGTTGCGTTGAGAAAAGCAACTGGATTTGGCTTCGGAAGCACAGAATACATGCTTCGCCACAACGCCACGACCATGTGGGAATCTTGGTGGAGGTCTGAGGATTTATATTCACGCAATCATCCCATGCTTGGGGCTTTAGCAGAATGGATGGCATCATCCGTCGCAGGCGTGTCTCATTTCCCGACAACTACTGGCGCAAGGAAGATGTTATTCTGGCCACGATTCCCTAAATCAGCTACTACATTGGAGTACGCAAGTGCAACTCAAGGGACAGTCAAAGGGGACTTTTCGATTGCGTGGAGGTTCGAAGATCTCCCCGATGATAAAAGTCGATACAACTCAGCTACAGTCTCAGTAAGGGTGAGAATGGTGGTGCCACCTGGAGTTGAAGGAGTCTTCCGCGCCCCTATGTTGTCATCGAATTCGGGTGTATCACTGACGCGGGCCATATCAGTTCCTGACATTCAAGCTGCACACTCAGCAGCAAAGATGGAGTGCAAAAAACGCAGGAAGGCTCGCTTGGGGTTCCCTTACTCGTGGGAATTCGACAGAGTCAAAGAACAGTGGCACAAATACGAAAGCAGCAAATCGATAGGCACACCATGCGAGAGTTATCTTTTTCATTCTTCGCTTGACAGATTAAAATGGGGCAAGGAACAAGACGTAACAACTCTCTCTCAAAAAACACACAAACAACTTGCACCTGGTCTGCACGAAGATATTCTACTTCCGACAGGGCTGTATGAAGTCGTTATTTCAAACTACCAGCTAGAGAAAGAGGTAGAGGGAACGGGACGTCTCGGAAATATACCTGAATACTTCGATCCAGGATATGATGCTGGCCCTTATTGCAAGGAAAAAAGCACATTTGAATGGGACATTGACGACGCGACACACATTATTTGACAGAGGGCATGGACTCAAACCGTGCACCAATCATAGACTAATGAGGCATAAAGTATTTTATTACCATGCCGCATAAAAGTGGAGATTATCACCTTCATGTTGACGACGACAAGTTCAAAAATTATTTGTCTACTGACCGCAAAAAAATGTGCAAAGTTTGCAATCAATGAACAACCATCGGACTAAATCACAAGTTACCCCTGCTTTCACACTTTACTTCCAAAACGGCCCTCACATTGCCACCCTGAAGCAAATCAGTTGCTGTCTTAAAGGCACAGTGAGCACAAGGGACTTGTTCTGGGCCACTCTCATGAATTCAGTTTTTGTTATCCTGACACAGAGTTCAAAGAGCCGAACCCAAGGGCAATCAATGTGCTTATCAGGTGTTCGTCTCTTTAGATGAAAAACACCAGCTGAGCAAAGCAATGGAGGATCTGTTCAGACTACATCAGAGACAGAGAAAAAAATGATTAGAATACTATTTTGGGGCATCCCCTCCAGTTGGGAGATGAAGCTGAAGCTATATTTGTGCATCTTTGAGAAAAATGACACCATAATGCTTTTCAAGACATAGTGCATGATGTTGAAATAGGCATTGCTTTTGATGACAATTCGAAGTGCATGACCACCATAAATTTATTCTTGACGGAATTGACACAATCACAAAGTTGAACAGCCCATTCATGTTGGGTCACGTGATTGCCTACCAGTGTTTATAACTAACGTTCATGGGCTGTAATGTGCTGACTTGGTTTGATCATGTATGGATTACATACCCAATGAACTTAGTCAAAATCTCTTTCGGTATTTTTTGGATGCTTAGCTTAACAAAGCTACTAACAAAAAGCGGAGAATTTTCCGGCTGGTCCAGTCTCTACATAGCGCGGACACTTTCGTCACATTTTTTGTTAGCAAAATAGTATGGAATTTTGATGGCCTACCTTTGCAAGCGGATTGCATCCCCTAGATCTAGAGCTCTCCGGATCAAACAAGTAAAAAGAGGTGCCGCTTCCTCTGCTTGAGTATATAATGCACCAACTATGGGCCTCAACATTGTCCCCAAGGGCGCCGTGCATTCCATTCGCAAGGAGAGGTAATCAATGATCGGCCCTCTATTGAGAAGATTTTTTTGCCGATCCTTGGTAGGTACTGCCGTCCCCCACCCCCCACCGGCTACACAAGATACGGCGCACGAAGAGAGACGATGCTTGAGACCACACACAACAACAACCAGAACATCACTGGCAGCTCTGACGACGGCTTCCATCTTTTTCCGTCGGATGGCAACAGATGCCATTGATCAAGGGCTCCCATGGGAGCCCTTATCCTTGACTACCGCTTAGGTGGCAACAACTTGCATTCAGTGCTTTACCGACCGACAAAACAGCCTCTAACTAAAGCAACTAATTTCGACAGCATCGGAGCAATGCTCTTTAAGTAGCTAGCTTTAAAGAAAAACCACCAAGCCACCATGAATTAACAAAATTAGTTTCGGTTATATCCGTCGCTGAGCAAAGGATAAATTGCCCGTTAAGCCCAGCAACTGACATGGTCTTTGGCAGCCAAAAAGGTAGTTCTGATTTCGTGTGCCATTTTCTTTTGAGAGGGGTTGAGGTGGAGCATAATGTCGGACACATTACTCCAGGGTAACCATTACAGACCTTCCGTAGACGCGATTTCCCGCGCGGCGCTTTTATGGCGCATTTTGACACTGCCGCGTCGGCTACCAAAGTGATGGGAAGCGGACGCGCCATGGTTCGTCATGGGGGGGGGGGCGTACCTAACTACCTCTCGCTCTAAACTCATGCAGAGAAAAAACTCCTGAAAAGATGTGCGAAATCCGTAGTGAAAAGATAATTGGATTAGTATCCATGAAATCCCAGCTAGAAAAATTTCTCAACGGCCCTTTGTCCTCTTGAGCGGCTGAGTTTTCCTCACCATAGCGCTGCTGGAGATTTCACTCCACAACTTCTACGGTATAAACTGCAACCTTGGCGTGGCGGGAGGAACGGGAGGGGCTGCGGGAGCGGATGCGGAGGTTGTCGGCGGGAGGAGGCGGGGAGGGAGGGCCGGGGCGCGGCTGCGGCACTGAGGTTGGCGCCAACGAACTCGACGCCGACGACGATGACGACGTCGAAGACAGTTCGTCGCGCAGCTCGGCGCAAGACGGCGCCGACCTCAAACGGTCGGCCTCGTCGACGGCGGATTGCCACGGTCGCGTCCGACTGAGGGTCGGAGCGGCCGGAAGATTCGTCTTAGACTCCGACGGGGCACACCCCATCACACAAACCAGGATAGAGTTGATGTCATGTACATGATTTAAGGAAAGGTAAGTGATTGTAAGTTTAGTTTCATAGATAATCTGATCCAAAATTCATATATACAATGCTCTCTCTCTTTCTCCCCCACTTACTACCCACTACTAGCCACACATCCAACAAAATGAAACGTGACACACATTGGGCAATGTAGGCTGCACACACCAGTAAGACAAGGCAAAACGCGAAATAGTTAACTGTTGATGATGATCCATTGAATAGGATTGGCCAAGACAATAGCTGTACAAAAGAACAATGACTATCACAACATCACATAGAGTTTTGTAGAATTAAATGTATTTTGACCAATTCCAATAGAAACAGAGTGAAACTTAGTCTGATTACTGATGTCAATGAATCATGAGATATGCAGGTGTACCATGTTGGTTTGTGCATTTTCCGAGGTGTAGTGTGAGAAAAGGATACTACCAACTACATCCAACCCAGGACACAAGGATATTGTATCTGCAATTTGAGGGACGCTACCCACAACTGTTGACTCACATCAGCCAGTACTGTGATACTGGCTTCATTCGTTCACACATCATGTGAGTGAGCAGATGCATCAGTCCTTTGATACGCGACCTACTAGTTTCCCCTTTGTTTGTCTAGTCTCTTTTTCTTTCTCCTTCAGTGCAGGCCATCACCTTAGTTTTCCAGTTATCACAGCAAAGTAAAGCTTTTGGCTTCAATACTTTCAGAGAAATAACTTTGCAACATCAATTCGCTTCGTCCTACTTTATTTACTAAGCATGGTATTGGATGAATGCCCTCTAGACAGATCGGGGTGGTGGCAATACCCATACTAATCTATACAATGTGATCATGGCTCAGGCTGCAGATCTAATTGCATTCATTTGGTTCTCCAATAGTCATAGTGGGACCCTCCAACCAGTGTCAATGGCGAGTGACGTAAGGCTAATTTTGAACCCCCTGTCTAGAAAATTATTTACCAAGCCGACAAACTTGCCGTTTGTGATGGATGCAAATGACTGCTTCTGGTTGAATGATGTCTGTGCCAAGTTGGCTCAGGCAAGCTATCGGCATCTCATCCACAACTTGAATTTCAAAGATGGGACAAGAGGTGTCTACTTATGTACGGGATTTTTTTACCAGAGTATTTCAATTCAATTGGATTTTGCTGTTGTAGGCATCTACTTGGGTCAGTGTGGGGGCCCTACGCTCCGCGTTTCCTTTTGGCTCTTCTCGATATAGCTGACTTTTGCTTCCGTTTCCAATCGGCTGTTAGAACTGCACGCTCCTTTTGCCACTGACCTTGGTTCTCTTCATTGTCTTTCATAGAAAGATGATCTTCTAAAATTTGCTTTCCTTCGTTCAACCCAAAGAACATGTCCTCATATTTGTCCAGGTCACTCTCGGGGAACCTCATCCCCATCCTTCTCAGCCTTGTTTTTTTCACCTGGCCTTTCTTTGGCTCATCCTCAACTTTGATGGTTGGAGGGTATTGATCTGAATTTGACTCTTCCCGACTCCTAACGTCTTGATCTTTATTGAAGGAAGTTCCATCCTTTTGTTTCTCGAATGCATTGCTGGCCCCAAATCCAAAAGAAAACTGGCTTTCTCCCGTCCCTGCCTCACTGGCGTTATCGCCCCTTGCCTGCTTGAAGACGTCCTCAAGTTTGTCTTGTTTGTAAACACAACCTTTGGTTGATTCTTCTTTGTCGCCTGCCTGAATATGGGCTCCCTGAAAGAGATTCGCGATTGAAAATGGTTCAGGATTTCCCTCCCGTGCCTGTCGGAAGACATCCTCAAGTTTATTTTGCTCATAGATTGCAGTCGACGGCACATTCTTTCTTTCAACATTTGACGTCGTTTTTGAGTGTTCATTCTCAATGTCAGAAGGCTCACGATTGGCAGGAATTTCCGGTTCCTCAAGCTTCTCCCGTTGTTCTGGCATCTTATCTTCCTCTGAAATTTTAGTTGATAAGGCTGCATCTTCAAATGATGACTTCTCCTCATCCTGGACTTCTACTGTAGTGAGGTCTGTATCATCAACTTTCTGATTTTGGTCAGAGTGATGCAATTCATATCTTCTATCAGATTCTTTGGTTGGATCATACCGCTGCAAGATAAGACCCGGACCGGAGGTTGAGGACAAATTTTTATCACTCCCAACTTTATCCCCAATGCCATTTTTGCTTGCATCAGCAGCATCACTACTAGCAATAGACGTTGCGAGTGGGCGTTGATCAAAGTTCTCATTTGGAAACAACATCGAGAGAGCACCAATGTTAGCGCGAATTTCGTCCTCCAGGCAATACTCAGATGCATCATCTCCATCACTATCGACTTGACCGTCATTTTCCATATCAAAAGCATCGTCCACGTTATGTTGCAATGCACCACCAAAATCGACGCCTCCCGCAAATTCATCTGCTGCAGCTGCCTTGGTGTATACTGTAGCATCCATGACCTCTTTCATACCTTCGCGCTTACTGGCAAGAAATTGATGCTTCGTCTCATTGCTGTCGCCAAGCGTATTTTTTGCTTCGTATTTTGATTCCTCCTCATCACTTTTTTCGCTGCTTACTTCACTTTGATTATCTTCCGAGATATCATCGATGTCATCGTCAGACCAAACATATGATCCCCCCCCTCCGACCTCTACATGTCGGTCTGATGATTGTTCAGAATCTGATGATACCACCGACGATGAAGTAGTGGATAAATTTCCCTCCTGAGCGTCATTCATAGATTCAGGTTCTGCCACGTCCTCTTCCTTGACAGTGTCCCGATCCAGCTCTCCCACAAAACGGATATGAATCCCCCTATTCAAAAACACCAAAGACCTCAAAACATCGGATTCGGAAGCCGGGTTGGCGTTTCCCTTCCCTTTCCCGCTGGCCCACAATGTCCTCTCCTTCTTACGTCTCTCCATTAATTTTCCGTGTTGCGATTGCCGCTTATGCTTCAGACGCTCAACGAGCGCTGCGAAATTACCCCAGCCATCATCCTCATCCCGGTTAGCCCGTTGAGAGAGCTCAATTGGATAAGGGCGTGTGTCAACATTGAACGCCTCTTCACCGAATCTTTTTCGTATGCGAAGGCGTCTTCTTTGCTTGACATCTTCCTCTCCCTTGGGTCGATCGAGAGCGTCGGCAATCAGTTCGTCGCCTCTCTCATTCACCTCAGCACGAAGTTCACGTTCCTCTTCCAAACGTTTCAAGAAATGAGGCTTTGCCTTTTCTACCCTCATACGGCAGCCCTTCCATTTGACGCCGTTGTACTGTTTGGCAAGTAGGTCCAGTGCCGACACCACAGGCGGACCTGAGGTTGCAGAAACGCGTGCCTCGAGGAAGAAAAAGTTGCGATTGTCGACCAAATCACCGCGCTCGTCAACTTCTTTCCTCTTCGATTGATACACAGATTCGCCATGGGTCGACCCCTTTCCGGCGTTGAAGGCAACATCGTTGACGGATAAAACCTCTACCCCGTCAACGGAGCACAGCCTCGAAGCAACGAGCTCGACGGAGAGGCCGCGGCTAGGATCAAGGCCTCCAACGTAAATCCTCTCAGCCCTGCTGTCCTCCATGTCGATCCTGGGACGTCGCCGAAGCAAGAGGCAGGAGGGCGGCGAGCGGCGAGGCAGGGGTGGACGGACGCCGCGACAATGAGCAATGGCAATGAGCAATGAGCGAGGTGCGAGGTGCGAGGTCTGTCTGCCGGCGGCGGTTGGATGGGCGGGAGTCGGGAGGAAAGGCATGACGGCGTGTAGTCACTCGGAGTCACGCGCTGCCAAATGTGACGAGACGGCGTCTCATTATTTGGGCGGCGACAATGACAGAGGATACCAGTAGATAGATAGGAGTGGCGACGACGCCAGCGGTAGCAGCAGCAGCAGCGGCGGCAAAGGAGGCACCATGCTCCTCATTCTTCTTGCTTTTCGCTTCAGCTTGGGCCAGCAATGCCGACCAAGCTTAAGCTGGAATAGCGTAGCAATTTGGCCCACTCCCCACCCTTGACCATAGGGGTTGCAGCCCAGTCACCTAAAGGGGCCTGGGGTTTGGGCCAGCCAACTAAGAGTTTAAGCTGGTCTGATTTTCCGGCATCACAAAGTGCTTTGAGTAGTGCCCATTGCAGTCCAAGGGAGCGAAGCGAGCGGCATAGGTCTATTGGCCACAATCGAGGACTTTTTTAGGCCAAAACATGGTGGGAAGGGGGGGGTGGCGATTAATTAGGTACACTTCACTTGTCGTCTGTCCGTCGCCTATCTACCTAGGTACGGGCGAGACACGACCTCCACCAACCAAAATCCCATCTCCGCCCGCCGCCGCTTTTGCTCTTTGCTCCTAACGAAGCTCCCATAATATCATCTACGATACCCCCACCCCCCTGTCGCTCCATCCGCGCCGCCTCCGCCCCCGTCCTCCCGCCCTCATCTCCGCTACTCCCGCTCCACTTCGCATCTACTGCGGCCGTCGACAGCGCATTCCCCCACCCCCCACCCTCCCACGCACTCGGCCCGCTCGCCTCGCGCTCCGTTTTCCGTCGGTTCAGAGGAGGAGGACGGTGAACCACAACCACCCCGACCGCGCCCAACCAACGCACGTTCTTCCCGTCGCAGTCGAGACGTCATGCCGCGGAATCAGGGCACGTCCCGGAAGGGGAAGCCGAAGAAGGAGATGCGATCGGCCGGATTCGGGAAGGCGCTGCAGCGGTGCGTGTTTTTTGGGCCCTCGAGCGGCTGCCCGTGCGTGCGCCTCGGCGTTCGTCTGGGGAAGCGGGAACCCCCCGAGCGGCGCTCCCCCGCCGTCGCCCCGTCGGAGCGGATGCATCGCCGATCCCCCCGGGTAGAAAGGGGAGGGGGGGATTGGGGGATTGAGGGTGGGGGGGCGAAGAGAGAGGGAGAGAGCGAATGACGAAAGCGATATTACTTTACTTTTCATATCGTCTCTGACCCGAATAATTCGGAGTGAAGATCGTATCTCCTGTGGTTCCGACGCTTCTCTCTCTCTCTATTCCCGCTCTCGGAGTATTTTGGTGCGCAAAAGGACTGCTAGAGAGCAAACCAGATGCAGGTGGTAACACGAAGGAACGTCCAGAGATGGTTAGCACCTGGGCAATCCACGTGATCTCCGTGGTTCCTATGCATTCGTTACCTCGCCTCCGGAGTTGTTTGCTTTGTCGTCTCTCGCTCGCACTATGGCCATGACGAAAAATCTAGCGTATCTTCTTGATGTTCGCGGATCCATCGAGGTATCTGCGATGGAAGCATAATCTTTGAGATCGGCAGCCATTTCTGTTCCGTTTCGTTTGCGGCACCTCGCGTGTGGCTTTTGGCTCTCGCCACTTCGCCGACGTTGTTTTCCATCGACCGTGCTTCGCCTCACTCCTCGCCGTCTCCTCTCGCGCCAGCTCCCAGACGAAGCGATACGTCCCCAAATCCAACGGATCCTCCGCCCACGGCCAGGGGATGATGGCCACCGGCGCCCGGACCGTCGGCGTCGCCGAGGAGGGCGAGGGAGCCAAGATGAAGTCCGTCCTCGAGATGGACGACCTCGGCGACTTCCTCCTCCAGGCCCAATTGGCCGATCGCGACTTCCGTTCCGAACGAGAGCAGTTCCTCGACGTCGACGCCGCGGCCACCGAGTACGTGCCCACCGGGCAAGCGTCCACGGCGGTGATCCACGAAGACGTCCGATCCTCTCGTCCCGCGAGCGGGACTCGGTTCGCCTTCCGCGAGCTGGGCGTGCCCCGTCGCCCCGCGTGGATCCCCGGCGTCACCACCCCCGAAGAGCTCGAGGCGTCCGAGAACGAGTCCTTCCTCGAGTGGCGACGGGGCGTGGCGCGGAAGGAGGAGGAGATCGCCGCGGCCGCCTTCCGCGCCGCGGGGGGGGGAGGGACGGCGGGGGTCGCGTCGGCGTCCGTGACGCCGTACGAGCGCAACCTCCACGTGTGGCGCCAATTGTGGCGGGTGCTGGAGCGCTCGGCCGTCGTCCTCCAGATCGTCGACGCGCGAAATCCCCTGTTCTACTACTCGGAGGACTTGCGGGCGTACGCCGCCGACGAGCTGGGGAAGCCCGTGCTGGTCTTGGTGAACAAGAGCGACTACCTCACGGAGGGGCAGCGGAGGGCGTGGAGCGGCTACTTCGAAGAGAGGGGAATCGATCACCTCTTCTTCTCGGCGCACAACGAGCAGAAGAAGATCGACGAGGAGATCGCCGCGGCCAAGCGGGGGGAAGCGCTGGGGAGGACGTCGGAAAAAGCGTCGGCAGAGGAGGGGGGGAAGGTCGTGTCCGACGACGAGGGCGACTCCGACCTCGGCGAAGGAGAAGCGTCGCAGGAACGCCCCACTTCCTCCGATCCCTCTGAGGATTCGGCCGCTGTCGACGAGGACGGGGGTCCGTCCCATCCAACCGAGGGGACACACGCTGAGGCGACGAAGACCGCGCGGAGCGATCGCGACGATCTTCTGCTCGGCGTCTCCGAGCCGCTGACCCGGGAGCAGCTCCTGACCGCGCTCGACGCCTTCGCGAGGGGGCACGGCTGCACGCCCGACGAGAAGTACGACAACCGGATACAGTACGGGCTGGTGGGATTTCCCAACGGTGAGCGGCCGCGGACGCTGGAACTGGAAAAGTGGGCCGCGACGAGCTGTGTGCGCATCCTTGCCCGGGCATTCTTGGCAGTCGTTTTGAGGCTTCTTGGAAGATTGCAGCTTGCTTTCCCGTCGGCCAACTCTGCACGATCCTCACCCATTTTTCCCACCTCGCCTGCTCATCCAGTCGGAAAGTCCTCCGTCATCAACGTCCTCGTGGGATCCTCCAAATCCCTCCATGGAGTCGTCCGCGCAGCTGTCGCGGCGCAGCCCGGCAAGACCAAGCACTTCCAGACCCTCCTGCTCCCCGACCGGGACGACGCCATGCTGTGCGACTGCCCCGGCCTTGTCTTCCCGAGCTTCGTCTCCTCCACCGCCGACGCCATCGCCGCCGGCGTGTATCCCATAGCGCAGATGCGCGATCACTGGCCGGTGGTGAACTTGATCTGCGCGCGCTGTCCGCGGGAGGTTCTGGAGGCGCGGTACGGCATGAAGCTCCCGGTCCCTAGCGAAGCGGAGCTGCGGGAGATGGGGTGGTCCGACGCCAGCAGACTTCCCCCGCCGACCGCCGAGGAATTGCTGGGCACGTACTGCGAGGCGCGGAGCATGCTGTCGGCGGCGAGCGGCGTGCCGGACTACCAGCGCGCGTCGAGGGTGATCGTCCGAGACTACGCGGAGGGCAAACTATTGTACTGTCATGCTCCTCCGAGGGACGGATCGTCCGATGGCATGGAAGAGAAGGATTACCATCGGGAGACGCTGAAGACGGCCGTGCGCAACACCAGCAACGAGAAGAAGCTGAGGAAGCTGGAGCAGTCGCTGGAGGCAGCCGAGGCGGCCGCCGAGAAGTCTGCGCAAGTCATGGACGATGAGGACATTCTCGACGACTTTGACAGCATACTGGGCGATATGGACGACGATAGGCCGAACGGGGAGAAGAGGGGCAAGGCGCACAAGACGATAAAGCAGTGGGGCAAGAAGGGCCGGAAGTTGCGGAACAAGGACCCTTACGGCTGCCACTCCGATCCTGATTCGGTGCTGCAAACCTCTGACTTCGGCAGCGGGGCCATCGTCAACGCCGGAAAGTACGGAGGATCCTACACCAGGGCGAACTATGCTGGGGCCAAGGCAGCCACGCCCTTTGAGGGCCGTGCAGATAGGCCGAAGAAGGGCCGGCGGCATAAGAGTTAAATTGTTGTAAACTAACAACTTACTTATGGAAGTCAACGCTTGAGGACACAAAGGAAAAAAAAACTGAACGACTGAGCACGAGGCAAAATAATAGAAGGAACAACCACGCGAAGGTATCCTAGTGGTGAGATTGAAACATGATGAACAAGCTCACGCTGATTCTCAACTGAACTTCCATTGCAATGAAAGCATTAAAACAGGTCCATGACTGCTGTCAGCATGGCAAGAGAGGTTTGTGTCAGCGAGAGTGCGTCACACGAAAGCGCCGCCCTCCCTCGCTCCACACGATATGTACACGCGTAGTCATTATTAGGGTTATACGTTCAGCGGGCGAAGTAGGAAAAATTAGTTTATGTCGTCCCTGATCATACGTGTTTTGACAGATTATCTCACTTTAGGCTCAATGCGCCCACAGGATCCCAAGCCTAAATACCCATCACACACAATGACGAAAATCAAGGACGACCACAAAACGAGCAAGGATCATGTTTGCGCTCACCGCAGCCGCAGCTCCTCGCTTCATCGCATAACCGTAACAGACCGTAACCGACCATCACCTTGTCTGCACGTTGTTAGCTGATGTATGCCGGCGTTTCGGCGGCTGGTACAATATCACGGACAACCTGCCTGGTATTGTATTGGGGATCGATGCTGGTAATGGCGCAATGATCTAGTTTGTACTATCTCTCCCTCGAGAGCCCAGCACCGGGAGACACTGGTACTGGGCCTTGCAAAAGCTTGGTGGGACAAAACCGGCTTTGGCATGATTCTCCCAACGCAAGCGGCGAGCCCTCAATGTTTGCAAGCCCGAGTAAGCAAGGCGCGGGCCGCATCTGACAGGGCCGCTCAAAAGTGCGCCGCGGCATTGCGAGGCGTTCGGGAGTCTCAGCTCAGGACGATGACCCTCCTAAGGGCACAGAGGCGAAGAGAGGCATCTCGCAGAACTCGCACAGCCCTGTTGGCGGCGGCCAATGTAGATCGAGGCCCTCGAAGGCGCCGGCGAAGTTTTGAAGTTGACGACCGCTCCTTTTGGCTTGAAGGTGTTGCACCTACACTTCCGTTCCTCTCAAGGGTCGAGGAGTTGGATGAGCGTATTGTAGCGAATCGATCCCAAAAGCTGCCAAGACGGGAGCTCACAGCGAAATATGATATCCATAGGTCGAAGCGTAACATGCAAGATTGCCTGATGCAATTCGTGGTTCTTGCCATCATGTTGATATCTGGACTGCTATTGATTGGCTCAAAAGGGTGCTGTTGTGAGTCTTTGTGAGTATTCCTTCCTCCGAGCAATTGGTGTTTTTATCAATGGCCGTTAACAGAGAAGAGAGCATGGGTGCACGGAATTGTCCATTTCTATCTGCTGTAAAATATTGGCTGTGGCCATGTGAGAGATACTTCTAGGTCATCTTTAGGAGGACTCGAAACTAAGGTCAAGCGTGAGACAGGGAAGTTGGGACTGCACCGCTAGTACGCAGGAGTTTTTGCAATATAAAGCATTTGAGTCAGGCGGGTACCTCATGCGAGAGTTTTTGCAATGTAAAGAGATCGAGTCATGCGGGCACAGCGAGCATTAGTTGCATCCAACAAAGTAGTAAAAGATTGCGGGCTGGGCTCCGAGATGTTGGCGATAAGCAGTTCCAAGCTTTCACGATGGATGTTGGCCTATTTTTATTGGCAAGTAACTTGGCATGAGCAACGGTTTAGTTGGCCATGAATCAGCTTACTTACAGTTCACATTGCGTGTCCCAATCAGGGCTTGAAATGCGCACGCTAAACTGTTGGTGATTCCGATGAAGTGGGTTGAGCTGACACGAACTTAGCTCAGTTGACCTAATTCCATACAACTTTTCAGTCAATATTGTCCCTTACGCACTTCAAAATACCAGAGCGATCGCGCGATACCCGAGTCGAAAGAGAAACATCCAGATGGATTCATTCCACTATCTGTGTGATGGTTACTGTTACTTTTGAGCCGGTTTGAGGCAAGGTTAATGCTGAATAGTCAAATCGAAGCTATGAAGTAATGGTACAAAGATCTTGCGCGAAATAAAGATCTGACGAACGGCCAATGCCGTCTGTCCGCTATCTACTCACGATTAAATGAGTGGAACAGAGGACTCGGAGAGGGATTTAGCGACTGACCAAAGAAAACACACGACCGACATCAATGGGATTCAGCGAGAGATACCATCTGTCGTGAGACAAAAGATGAAATGTACTAATTCCTATTCATTGTGTATAATGACCTCCAAGGAAGCAAAGAAGTCACGGCGCGTCACAACCAAAGACATCAATGACGCGCGCGCTTTACCGCCACATCATCATTTGTTCTATTACGGAATCAATATGAGATTGACCGAGAGACATAGATGTCAAAGGAGGGAAAGGAAGTGTCACATTAGTCGGCGGAATTAGTACGATTGCATTGAACTTGTCAGAGAATAGACAGGAACAGCCATGAAAATGGCAGAGAAATAGTCGGAGTTGATCTATTCTTGACACTTTTCATCCTCAGTCACATTGAGCGCCGTCGCGCCCGTCGCTCGCCTCACTCGCTCCAGGCCGTGCCTCTCTCTGCGTTCCTCTCACCCCGCCCCGCCCGCCTGCATGCGCCGCCCACGCTCTCCATCCGCCGGCCGCTCTCTCCGCCCACCCCCGTCCGCGCTCATTCTCGACTCAAGCAAAAGCTCATAAATCGAAACATTGACCAGGAACGAAAGAAGATAGAGTACAAATCGAAATCACCATCCCTCATCATGAAGTCCGCGAAGCGGCGGAAACGCAAGAAATGGAAAGAGGCTGATAGCCCCGGCGGCGGCGGCGGGCTGGAGGTAAGCAGTTTGGACGATGTTTTGATGAAGTTTGGACGATGTTTGGACGATGTTTGGAGGAAGTTTGGAGGAAGTTTGGACGAAGTTTGGATGATGTTTGAACGAGGTTTTTTGCGCTGGTCGTCGCGCGCCTGCTCTCGGCCTCAGTCGAATTCACCTTTTTCAATCGAATTATCGGAT
>JALLPA010000221.1:0-17905 GCA_036939895.1 Thalassiosira exigua
GGCAGCGAAGAGCTCGCTGCCGGGCAGCGAATCTCTGTGCTCCAGCTAAACGATATGTGATGTTTGTGGGGAGTAGTATTGTATCGTGCATTATCTACCTACTTATTTTCCCTACGCAAGATACAGTGCTACCTTTCAAGCAGAGTGATAAGGAAACCACCACACTGTCACAATACATGGATGCGTCACTTCAAGGGTGGCAGAATGGATCACTAATTTTTGACGCAGGAACAGTACATTTTTCTACACATTTCAGAGGTTTCAGTTGTTGGTAACATGACGACGACAGAGAGTAAGTACCAAGGAGAAGACCCTAATTTGTCACTTGATAGCTGGTTTTGAAACTGAAAGGTAAAATCCAATCCGCCAAGTAGAAGCTACCATACTTGTACGTCTAATTATTATTTCCTTGGTAGTCTGAGAGTCATTTAGGGCAACAAATTGACCATCTGTGCGCCCAATTTTTATGGCTATGTACCAATTCCTATTTATTAAAAAACTCATACAGTCCAAAAGGGCGCTAAAAAAATGAGCAAAAATAAATTGAGCGTGGTCTTGGGCCTTTTGTCAATAAAAGTCAATAAAGAAAGGGCAATATGTGTGGACATTTGATTGGTTATTGGGATTGTGTACGTTGTGTACATTGAAGTGTAGCACGTAATATTATCTAAATCTTTCTTTGATTTTGTCTGAAGGGACCCCAATTCTTGTTCCGTATAATTTTTCATTCATTTGTACTGGTTCCTAAATTGTCACCCTATCGCAGGTTGAAGCAAAATCCCACTTCAACTTGCATCAATCAAAAATTATAGGTACGTGGTCTTGGGCCTGTTTCGATTTCTGAATCGAAAATGAAATAAACATCCCCCCAGTCTGCTTATCATGAGTTTTTTCTACTTCTTAAGGGGTATTAAAAATTAAGGAACGTTGTTCCATAAACTGTTAGATATAAAATATGATTGAATTGTCCCCCACCCACATCCTATCGCCAAATATAATATGCCAGCTGAAGATTTTGAAGTTAGTCCCCCCCATGAATCCCTACCTCCTACCTAAGTATGTCTGATCGCCAACGAATTTCACTCAGGTATGAGTCCTGACTGACTGACCCTTTTACTTTTATTGTCTACTGCCCTTAATGGGCAGCATCCACGAACCTATTGATCTCCTCCTCCTGAGATTGCACCGTGAGTACCGATTCAACCTCGATACGAAGAGAGCCGGGTGGTTGCTGAGTTCGTACAGGATCGTACTTAGGTACCGTCTGAGGCAATATCAATTCATAGAATGACCTAATAAAAAGGACTTTTAGTGCCGGTTTTGAATGAAGTACGAACAAATATTTAACCTTTTACTCTCGTTCTAGCTAAAAGTACGCACGTAGTTCTGGTGCGATTTGTATCGTAAGTGGATTTCATCCACGTTGTATGTACCTACGTATGGCGGTAGTTCACGTGTGATAGGCCGCAACCTCGACCAAAGCCAGGCGGCGATGGCTTCTTGTCTTGAGAGGCCGAAACGTACCACGATAGCCTTGCTTGAGGGTGAAAGGTGAAGACGCGACGGGCGGCGATGGCTTCTTGTCTTAAGAGGCCGAACGTGGTGCGTCGCCTCGTCATCCGCTCTCGCGGCGTACGAGTCGTCGAAGCTGCTCCCCCTCCTGAATCGTCCGCGGAAGTCGCTTTCACAGTGTTACGCCGCGCCGCGCAGCCTCGATGGCCGAGGAGGATCGGAGAGAGCAGCGCAAGACGCGGAGTAAGATACTTTGGGGGGGCCGACGCGCTTGAGCGGGGTGGGGTAGAAGTCGTCTTCGTCTTCTTCGTCGTCGTCCAGCTCGTCGATCGTCGCCGTCGACGAGACGCTAGCGCTCTCGCGTCGGAGGTCGTGCCGGGAGGCCCGGGGCCGACCCAACCCGTCCCTCGGACCGGCCGCTTCCTGTGTCATCGTCCTCGTCATTGTCGCCCCATCTCGCCGAAGAAGTTCGTGGACGAGGAAGTCGCCAAGAGCGCGGCGTCGAGGAGTCCTCGGTCGGACGGGACGGGGCAGGCTGCCTTCGCCTGGCCTCCCCTCGGCGTAGGCTCCCTCGGACCGGCGCGGCCATCGTCGCCCCTCTCGTTGTCGCTGCTGCGTCGCAGCTCGCGGCTCTCCCTGCGGACCCTCGTAGGGGCGACGACGGCGGTCGCGCGCCGCTCGCGCGAAGAGCTCGAGACTAGGGAGATCTCGCCCCTGTCGAGGCTGCTTTCGCTCCGCTTCGACCTTCGGGGGTGGGGGGGGGGGGGAGCGAGCTCGCTCGGTCTTCGGCACATTGGCGACGAGCGAGACGGCGAGGAGGACGCAACAATCAATCAAACGGAACAGCCGGGCGTTGCGGGTGCGGCCGGCAGGTACGTCCTCGTCTCCAGATCTCTCGGCGCGCCGGCTCTCCTCAACCTGACCCCCTCCCTCCCCCCCTTTCCCTTTCCAGCCCTCGCCTCCCCCTCCGCTTCCCAAGCGCGATGGCGCGGCTTCCACCCGTTTCGACGACGTCTCCGCGATTAACTACATTCGCCGATCTACGCTTCCAACAAGACTCCCAGCTTCCCGCCCAAGTTTCGCATGCGAACATCTTCTTCAAACCCAACTCCTCGGCGCGGCCGCCGACACCGTCCTGGACGAGCAGTTTTGCCAGAACTATTACACGCTCGGGGGAGACTGCCCCGCGCTGCGATCCGCGGTGCGTTCGGAGGTCCGCGGCAAGGGAACGCCCACCCTCGAGCTGGGCGACCCCGCGACTCGGCCGGCCATGGTCTTCTTCCACGGGTGGCCCGACACCTCGGCCCTCTGGGCGAACCAGTTCGCCGAGTTCTGCGGCGCCGACGGGGACTATTTCTGCGTCGCGCCGTCGTGGATGGACTTCCACCCTGACGTTCCGCCGGCGGAGGAGTCGCAGCTTCGTTGGTCCCGCCAGGTCGAGGCGTTTCGCGACGTGGTCCTCGACCTCGGCCTGAAAGACATCACCTTGGTCATCTTCGACTTCGGCGCGATCATCGGATATCAATTCCTGTGGCGGTACTCCGACATCGTGAGCAGGGTGGTCGCCCTCGACATCGGCATGAAAGTAGGCCCGCCCACCGTTCCGTACGAAGGCATGATCCACGATCTTCGGCAGTACCAGCAGAACAACATCAACGCCTTTCTCTCCGAAGACGACGCGGCGATGGCGGCCAACCTCGAGACGGAGCTCAAGGGCGCCTCGCCCTGCGACAATTGCAGCATAGCGCCCGACGCCACGGTCGGCGTCGGAGCCAAGACCGGCTGGCCCTACCGGGACGGCGTCCGAGCGGACGAGCCCTGGACGAGCTCGTTCGACGTTCCCGTGGACCGGTGGGAATTCAACTTCGTGCCTTCCTTCCCCGAGGACGTCCCGCTCCTGTTTCTCTACTCGTCGACGAAGTTTCACGACGAGAGCTTCCGAGACTGGATCGACGCGCGCGGAGACGGACTGAGCGAGCACCTCCGCGTGAAGGACACGGACCACTGGATTCCTGTGCGAGTGCCACGGGCATTGAACGACAAGATGACCGAGTGGTTCGCGAGCGTCGCCGCATGCAAGAGAACGAGCGACTGCGGAAGCGTGAATCCCAAGGAAGACTCGGAAAACGTGGACCACGGGAGTCCAGGCAGGGCCGCACGACCGGCTGTACTCGCTGCCTCCATTGCATACAGCCCTAATGCTGCCGTCAATGTTGGCAAGGTCAGGGCTCTAAGCAGCTTCGGAGCGGCTTCAATTATTACTGTCCTCCTCCTCCTCGTCGCAATGGCTGTTCGAGTCACAAACAGGCTTGGACCAGCGGGCGCGGGGCATCCCAACTCTTCTACTGCAAAAGGACAGAATGTCGCCGGGGACGTGGAAGCCAAGGGGGTGCACGCCAACTACGGAAGCTTGCTCGGTCGCAGTTGAGGAGCATTTAGGTCCGTTATACTGCCATTCACTCCTCACTTCATAATATTTGTGCAAGGAGGGTACGAACCTCCAAAGCAGAAACTGTAGATGTCTCATTGTGTAAAGAGTAAACATAAGGTGTGTTACCGTAAAATCATTTGTGCAACTCAAATCAGCCTAGCAAGATAAATTTGCAAAAGCAAATAGAGCTGCCCTAAATCAAAAGCCGTTTGTGTCCATCAAATCTTGTGCATATTTTGCTGACCCTCCACATGCCGGTGTCGATGCCCAGCCACTGCAAGAGATGTTGCCTCGACAAAGTGGTTTTATTTGAGCCCAAGAATATGTGTGACACATCTAACTTTTCATCTACTTGGCTGATCTATAGGTCAACAATAGCGGAAGAAGCATCCCTAATTACTGCATGCAATTATCAGAATCGTCTACGCTGTTCGAGGCCAGGGGCGAGCATGGGACTGACAACTCATCCATGGTTTTTTTACTACAGATATATCCTCTGTTCATCACACCTCTGTTTCGTGGTACAAGGCAGAGCTCATAACTGAATTCCGGATTAAGCTGTTAATATTTGCCCCCAATATGCACAAGAAGAATGCAAAGTATCCGAACAAGACAGATTGCAGAGGTATCCTAACGAGGAGACATGTTGCTGATGTAACCAGGATGGAGCTCACGATTCAGTATGCGTCCCAGAAGAGGGGTAGGTTGCGTTAGGGGGACCGAACAGTTGATGGTAGCACTTCTGTTAGATAGGTCCATTAATACGTAGGACCGGAGTGACAACGGCACATGACGACGAAACAAAGAATGCCCTCAAGAGATGAAGGTACTTCGTAAAACCCTTCATCTGATCAGTCTTTAACAATGTGTTTTCTTCGTGAATCATTGTCACAATTTAATATCACAAGGGTAATGGGGTTGATATTATCCTACTGGATCTCCTGACATCTAGCCTTAGATTTTCCTAACAGCGGTCTCATGGATATTGTTGACTTTTGGGGGGTATCAAAACGTCAAAATGTGTACAAAATGCCCCAAATAAATGTTCAATATCCGCCTGAGAACTGTTGCAGATGTAATTGTGTGCATAATGACCTGTCGGATTTTTCCTGTGGGCAAAAGTTTTTGACAAATATCCATCTGATTGCAAAGTACACGGGTAATATGGGTACAGTGACAATGCAGTAACTCAGACATAGTGCTTCACCTCTCTGGCCTCTATTTTGCTGTAGTATCAAAAATTTTGTGCTCATACATATTTTATGTACGCAAAATACGTTCACCTTTGTGCATAACTGTGCTCAAACCTACATAGGATACGTCAATAAACTTTGTTGTCATTCTTGTCAAAATCAGGGCACGGCTAAGCAGATGCCAAAATATCCACAGTGTCGAAGTTACCGTAGGTCAGAATTACCATAATGAAAATCGAGCAAACACTCTCTCTACACCACCCAGTGTTTTTTTAATTTCAACTCTGACTGTTGATGTAACGTAACAGTAGGTCCAATGATGTCATAAAGTATCTGATAAGACACTATACCACCTCATCAGTGGCATCACGAGTGCTATGATACAAGCCATCAGTCAGATGAACCCCGATAGAAAAGATGTGTAATCTTATTTATCTCAAAGACGATGACATAGCTATGTCTCCAGATATGTCAACGATTTTTGAGTGCGGTGTCATATGGTGTCGTGAAGAGCTGTATTTTTCAACACCTGGTCAATTATCATTCCAATGGTTATCCCTTCAAAGCCAATGAAGTCTTTCATCCTAGACAAGGAATTTTGACCTGCTAGAGGATTTGATACTGTTAATTGTGTTTTCTCTCATTGCATCTGTATCTTCAATTGTTTTACACATCATATGACGACAATAGATACCACCTTCGAAGAAAGAAATTGCCACCAGCCTCGTCTGACCCTGAGAATTTGATTTATAAAGAGCATGTGGTGAAAACATAGTGCATCCTAGATTGCTCGTCATGATTTTTCCGGAGACATTGTCGCCCCTAATGGACATGTAGATTGCCTGTCGCAAGTGTCTCGTGAGTGAGTCGCCGTGAAATATCGCGCGATCGCACCGGTCTAGTATATTGCACGTCTCCGCCGGGGAAGACGGGAGGATTGGTGCATGACAGCCTGAGAGGACGAAGGCAGATGGAACCTTCTTGTTCCCTCTCGTGGAATCATCTGGCCAGCACCTCGTCCCGAGTTTTATCGCCGAGAGGTACTCTTCCAGACTTTGACATCGCGACAGCGGCGACGCGACTTCGTTTCTCAAGGACGCCAGGGGGACTGAGTAGGGGCGAAGCTTGTCCTGGCTCCACACGTGCAGTAGGATGTTGCTGCTGTTCCACATCACCTTGTTGTAGTCGCCGTGGGAGCAGTGATCAAACGCTCGGTGGTGCTCTTTGGAGCAAAAGTTCAACTCCGTTCCGTTGCCGTGCTCATCATCGTCACTCGTCGCCGTCGTGTTCACCGCATTGCCACAGGTTTCGAATAACAGTCTCTCTTTGGACAAGCCCTCGTAGCTTGCCACTAGGGAGAGTAGTGGGCCTGAGTTGTCGCGCTTTGATGGGATGGGGAACAGGCGGAGGACTGCGATGCAGAAGATCGAAGCGCGCCTCATGGTGATTTGAGCAGCGCGCCTATCATATTGGCTTGCTGGCGAATGTGGGAGCATATTGGCATCAAATTGGGATGGCCGAGGCATGCCGCCAGTCTTGTCGGTCCAATGCAAGACCGATATGCAAAAGTTGCTGCTGACATAGATTATGCTTCTCTCCAGTTGTCTAAAGTAGTCACGAACTAGTAACACCGAACGCAAGCTATTCGCATTTGGGAGTCAGCCTGACAGGGAATAAATATTTTTAAGCCAGCCAATATCCTCATCTAAACACCGAAACCTTGCGTACACACTTCTTGAGATGACAGATTTGCCTTGAAAGTGTTGCACATTAGAAATGACGCAAAGAGAAAATTATGCTGTTGCTCCTCACACTGTGAAAGTGATCAATTTACTCAGAGATAGGAAAGATCAATCAATACACAAGTACATAGAAACAAATCAATAGAACAGATAATTTTTGTCTAGGTTATTTTCACAAGTGCCAAGGTGGCCTTACCCAAGCTGCAAACGAAGGAAGGTGGTGCCTCACGGGGTGAGAATGACCCCCACGCAACCGTGTGGGGGTCCAGGTGTCCAAATGGAAAACGACTATGGAATACTGTGCTTCTGTGGCCCCCTTCCATGCCCCTTTCTCCCTCCAGAGCATTGGTTCTCTCCTCCTTTTGTCGCATTTCTCTCCGCTTTCATCCCAGCTGGTTGCCTCCACTTCTTTTGCCCCAAGCCTCTCTCCAAACATTTTGCCTCCCACCTCTTCATTTAACATTCTCCCTCCCCCTTATCCCCCTTCGATCACCAGTTCTTTTTCCAGTTGTCAGTCCGATCACTGACCTTGTTAGCTTCCCGCGGTCTCTCGTCTCTCTCAACTCCTAGCTTTATCCACCTGAAAGTGGGAAAAAATGCCACTTGCCCAACAATCCAAACGTAATCAAGTCTTTCGTAGCAAAGGGGATTCTCAGTTGTGAGACGGTTTTGAATTCTGAGAGATGAAAAGATTCGCCTGACTTCACTCACCCATGGCAGCATTTCGAGCGATTGTTCTTTGGCGAAAGTGACGGCAACAACAGCGGCGAAAGGAAGACGAAATCATCGAAGACGACCGTGAAAAGGGAAGGCGAGGGAAGGCAGACCAAAATGGTGACGAAGGTGACGACGGCGAAATAGATCGTGACAGCGAAGGGTCACAGCGGCGGCAGTAGCGGAAGCTGAGGTTCAAAGACGAAGAGAAAAACAGTGACGGCGATGATGGCGATGACCGGCCAAGGCGGAAAGGTGAAGGCGACACAAGCAAAACAAAAGGCGATGGAAAAGTGAAAGTTGAAAGTGACGACAGCCCGAGCGATGGTCAGGTGGGCGGCGGCGACGACGGCGACGGCGACGGCGAGCGACGGTGACAGCGAGTGCAAAGGCGAAGGCGACGGCGAAGCAAGGCGACGGCGAGAGGCGACGGCGAGAGGCGACGGCGTGAGGCGACGGCGAGAGGCGATGGCGTGATTGAGGCGACGCGACGGCGTGAGGCGACGTGAGTGACAGCGAGAGGCGACGGTGACGACAGCCGACAGAAAGGCCACGCGAACGATCGATCGTCCTCGGTTCTCGTGGTTTCTTCGTGGGTTGCCGTTTGTTGTCGTTGTTGGTTGGCGCAGTTTGAGTTTTGAATTTTCAAAATAGAAAACGCCAAGAAGGGTTTTCGTTGAAGGTTTTTCGTTTTCGTCGAGCGTATGACAGTGATTCCCATTGGGGTCGTGAAAAAGAACTCGATCGCGTCGAGCGTCACACGAATAATTCGAAATTTTGATTTTCGAATTTAATTTTAAATGGCCTAAATCCGGAGCCCCAATGGTCTATTTCCGTGTTCAACGCTTCCCGAGGGGTGGTCAACCTGTAGGTAGGCCGACTTTCCCAGTAGATTTTCCCGATTTTTGGTGCGCCGTGGGTCCCTGCCCACAGGCGCTGCTAGATTGAGATGGCCACCAGATTATTCTGCTTCGCTGGTGTGGGCAATCTTAACTAGTAGAGGTATCATGTTTGATGAGTGAAAAAATCAGGGGGTATTGATATTGTTATGCATATGCATGCGATTGTTCAGTAGGAACCAAAGGTTTTTATTCTCCTTTGCTGGAAACTATGATTTGTTTCCAGACAGTAATCGGCGCAAAAAATGGCCAATTTAAAAAATAAAAACGTCCACTACTGACTAACTTTCACTTTGGTTTATTTTTTTGTGAGAAAACAAAATGACTGCTTTCCCTCAGCTTCAATAGTTTTCTTCCGCCGCAACCAAAGATTCTTTGCTATGTCCTTGAAATACCACTGTTGTGGACATTTCAAAGCAGTGTCAATTTTCGGAGGATGGCATCCGCACGTCATGCCATGCACAGCCTAAAACGAAATGTATTTCCACATCGGGTGTGGCCTGCTGAAATTTGTTATTTCCGCGACGTTTGGTTTTGCTTCACGAGCAACGGATCGCAGGCCCCGATTATCCCAATAATTCGAGATTTCTTGTTTACGTGGAATCCTTTGTCAAGGGAATTGCTCCACTCAAACAAGAAACGGAAGAATCGGCCATTCCGATCTGGCGATATGCGCCCCCGGATAAGGAACGGCGGTCCTTTCTCAGGTGAAAATTTCAAAAAGTTGCTAGAAACGACTGCGATTGGTCCAAAGATGTCGTCGACCATGACGCCTTCAATATTCGTCCAATTCTATTCCGGAAGCACCGTTGGACTTGTCTGATCGGACGCTTCAAATAATGCTAGAAGCGGAGCTGGTTTGGAAGGTGGTCGTTGCTTGAAGTCAAACGTATGGTGCGCTTTTACGAAGCTTGATTTTGGGTGCGCTCGACCCCCCCAAAATCAAAGCTTCGCTGAGTGTAGAAGGGTGGGATTTTTCCAAGCGGCGGACACGAGCGAGCACACGAGCAAGAGACACAAGATAGCGCGCGCGCACTTGCCATGGGCATGGCATGGGCAACGAACCATCAAATCGCCACACCATGGACGACAACGCTCCCCCCGGCGGATCCTCGTCCTCCGGCAACGCCAACGCCACCTCCAACGCCAACGCCACCACGACCAACCCCCGCCCGAAGAAGCCCAAGCCCAAGCGCCGGCACCACCAGCAACCTCCCCCCGTCATCATCAACGACGGATCGGCGGCGTCGTCGGTTGGGGGCGGTCCCTCCTCCCTCGGTTCCCATTCCGGACCACGTCCCGGTCCCGGCGGACCTCCCACCCCCCTCGCCCGGATCGGCGGCATGAGCGGCCCTCCTCCCCATCCCCACGGCGGCGGAGGTCCTCACGGCGGCCACGGCGGTCCCCACCACGGCGGAGGACCCAGGAGACCTCCTCCCCCGCACGGCGGACCCCACGGTGGACCTCCCAGGGGCCACCCCGGAGGCCATCCCGGGGGTCATCCCGGCGGAGGCCATCCCGGTCCCGGCCCCGGCCCTCCTCCCCCTCTCGGCCACCCCCACCACCCGGGGAATCCGCACGGGCGCCANCCCCGGGAATCCGCACGGGCACCACGGCCCGCCTCCCCACCACGGCGGACCTCCCGTGGGACGCGCCGGCCCTCCCCCCCCTCCTCCCGGCCACGCCGGCCCTCACGCCGGACCTCCTCCCCCCGGCCCCCATCCGCCGGGACCCGGAGGTCCTCCCCCCGGGGCGGTCGGCGCCCCCGGAGCCCCGCCGGGAGGAGCCATGCGCGAGCTCCGCGTCGAAGACGCCCTCATGTACCTCGACCAAGTCAAGATGGAATTCGGCGACCGTCCGCACATCTACAACGAGTTCCTCGACATCATGAAGACGTTCAAGTCTCAGGCCATCGACACGCCGGGGGTCATCCGGCGGGTGGCGGGGTTGTTCCACGGGAACAAGCGGTTGGTGCTGGGGTTCAACACCTTCTTGCCCGAGGGATATCGGATCGAATTGCCGCTGGACGGGAGCGCGTGGCCGGTGTATCGGGAGCCGGGGAGGGCGGGGGTCATCGCGATCGGACCCGGGCCCGGTCCTCCGCCGGCTCCGGGAGGTCCTCCGCCGGGCATGGGACGGGGAGGTCCCCCTCCTCCCCCCGGGATGGGGCGGGGGATGGGCCCTCCTCCCCACGGAGGTCCCGGGGGAGGGGGGATGCGGGGCGGTCCCCCCGGCCCTCCCATGGGACGGGGCATGGCCCCTCCTCCCCCGGGGCACATGATGCGCGGCCCCCCTCCTCCTCCCCACGGCGCCGGTCCCCGTCCGGGACCCACCGGCTTCGCCCCCGCCCCTCCCGGGATGCTCAAGCCCCCCGGAGGTCCCGGCCCGGGAGGGCCCGGGGGACGCGGAGGAGGCATGGGCGGCCCCCCTCCTCCTCCGGGCGGGGGCGGCCGCGCCCCCCCCCCTCTGGGGCATCCGGCCCACCGTCTCCCCCCTCCGCAGCAGCAGGCGGGGGGGCCGGCCGTCCGCGGCCCCCCGTCGGCGCCCGGCGCGGGACCGGGGGGAAGCAAGCCCTCCCCCGCCGGGGGACCCGTCGTCGTCGCCGGACCTCCTCCGCCGTCCGGCCCCGGCTTGGCGGTCGGCGTCGGCGGGGGCGGGGCGGGTCCCGCGCGCCCCCCCGATCCCTCCCTCGCCGCGGCCGCCGCGGCCGCGTCGTCGGTCCCCCCTCCCCCTCCGGGATCGACGACCCAAGGAGGAGGAGGGAAGCCGGTCGAGTTCGACCACGCCATCAACTACGTCACGACGATCAAGAAGCGGTTCGCGTCCCACCCCGAGATCTACCGCAAGTTCTTGGAGATCCTGCACACGTACCAGAAGGAGCAGCGCGGGATCAAGGAAGTGTTGGACGAGGTGTCGTTGCTCTTCGCCGACCACGCGGATTTGTTGAAGGAGTTCACGTACTTCTTGCCCGACGCGGTGCAAGGACAGGCGAAGGCGCAGTTGGACGTGGCCGCCCGGAAGGCGGAGGAGCGCGCGCGGAGGAGGAGGGAGGGAGAGCGGCCGGAGGTTAGGGCGGGTATGGCCCCGGCGGTGACGGCGACGATGGCCCCCCCGCCGCCGCCGCCGGTTCCGGCGTCGTCCGCGCCGCCTGTGGAGGCGCCCGCCCCCGCGCCGCCGTCCAAGGGGAAGAAGAAGCGGGCGTCCAAGGGGAGCAAAGGAGGAGACGCCGCGAAGGGAGGGGGAGGAGGAGGAGACGACGCCGCGTCCGCGTCCGCCGGCCCCGCGGCCCCCACGGGATTCCGCCCGTCGAAGGGCGCCCCGCCGACGTCCGAAGGAAGAGACGGCGGCAAGGAGGAACGGAGCAAGCCCGCCTCCTCCTCGTCGTCGTCCCGCGCGAGCAAGGCGAAGGAGACCGGGCCGCGGGTGCCGTTCGGCGCGACGAAGGCTCGGACCGAGGAGCGGGAGCGGGATCTGGCGCGGGGGGCGGTGCACGGCATCTGCTCGTTCGAGCCCGCGAGGCCTCCGAGGCGGTGAGTTCTTTCCCGAGGACATTCGCGAGGGACCGCGCGCGCGGCGCTTTTTTTTTCGCGCGTCGTCGTCGCGTGCCCGAGCGGACGCGCGCGCGCCCGAGTCCGACGAGGGGGCTCGGTTCGTCGAATCGAGGAATCCCCTGGACGCGGACGGGCGAGAATTTCTCTCGGATCCGCAATCTCGTTCGGTGGGAGCGCGAGAGTTACGAGCGGGAGCCTTGTGCGTGGGCGTGGGTGTGGGTGTGGATGTGTCTGGGCTTAAGGATAGGAACGGGCAGGGACCCGTCGAGGGGTTCGGGCGTGCCGTGCGGGAGGGCGGACGTCGGAAATCGCTCGGGCCGATCCGAGGCGGCTTCGTCCTCGAACCTTCGGGTCGTGCGTCGCTGAGCTTGGAGGTGCCATGCTTCGGCGCGCAATGCACGGAAACGGAGGACTCCGGAGTGCGCTGGATCCCTCCTCGCCATGGAACTAACTGAGACGGGGGTAGGGCGGTGCCTGGCGCGCTTCGTCGGTTTTGCCAGACGCTCTTTTCTGTCACGCGCTCTTTGTGACAGGGTGTACTCAAACCTACCATGATGTGTATGAAATCGAGGGGTAACTTTCTCACTGCACTGCCGAGCTTGGAATGTTTGTTGGGGTTTCACTTGGCTTCTTGGGGGGAATGTCACCAAAACTCAATCCCATGATGTATCATTCGTCTCACCGGATCTTTCCAATCTCCCTGACTCTCAGCAACGAGCCAACCCCCGCCCAGACGGCAATGCTTATGGGCCGCCCCGTAACCATCCCCCCGCCTCCCCTGCAGCCCATGACGTCCGAGTCCGTCTTCTTCGAGCGCGTCAAGGCCCACTTCCAGCGCCGCGACCTCTTCCCGGACAAGCCCATCGTCAACCGGAAGCACACGCCCTACACGGAGTTCATCAAGTGCCTGCACCTCTTCGGAGCGGGCATCCTCAACAAGGACGAGGTGAGATTGTTTCTCTACCCCACCCTACCCCCGTTTACTGCTCTCACGATTCATTTCCCCCCCCTCCATGACAGCTCATCCAACTCCTCCGAGGACTGTTCATCCAGGGCAACACCCCCAAGAGCGGGGCCAACGCCAACAACCAGTCCACGAGCACGGCGGCGACGCACGCGGCCCTGGCGCTCCTGGCCGAGTTCGAGAAGGTCCTCGTGGGACGCGGCCCGTTCGCGAACCAGGAGACGGCGAAGAAGCTGAGGACCAAGTACGGCGCCTATCCGATCGGAACGTACGATCTCACCGGAGAGGGCGACGGGGAGGCGCCGAGCAAGAAGCTCACCCCCAGCTATTGCACGTACCCCTCCGACTACGAGTTCGACAAGTTCTCGGGACAGTCGGACGCGGACCGCGCCACGCTGAACTACGACTGCTTCTGCTCGCCCCCGGACGGCCCCGACGAGGAGGGGAAAGAAGAGGCGTGGCAGCGCGTCCGCAGCCCCGAGAGCTACGACGGCATCAAGGCCCGCTGCAACGCCCACGAGGAGATCCTAGCGCGCGTCGAGGACGAGATGTTCGAGGTCGACATGGCCATCATGCGGAACAACTCGGCCCTGCGCTGGCTGGAGCCGATGGCGCTGGAGGCGACCCGCCTCCGCGAGCAGGAGGAGAAGGACGGCCAGCCCATTGGGCGGCTGCAATACAAGTTCCGCCACCGCGCCATCAACAGCGTGCACGTCGGGGCCATCGCGAGGATCTACGGCGACGCAGGGGAGGAGGTGGTGCAGCACATGGTTCGCAACCCGCTCGTTGTCGTGCCGATCATCCACCAAAGACTGAAGGAGAAGGACGACGAGTGGCGGAGGGCGCGAAAGGAGCTGAGCGTGGAGTGGAAGCGGGCCATGCAGGAGAATTTCCTGGGCAGCCAGGACGCGAAGTGCTTCGCCTACCAGAGGGAGATCGAGCAGAGCTTTGGGATGGCGAGGCTCCTCGAGGTGCGCTTTGTGTCGGTCTTGGTGCTGTTTGTCTGAACGTCTTTTTGTTGTTGTTGTTGGGCAGTTCTACACTGGCGGTACCGCTGAAAAACACAAGTCGAGAGCTCAACACCACATCATCCACAGGCATATCAGCCTCAGTCTCATGCTTTTATGGGGTTGATTGGTCATATTATCTGACATCTAACTTTCCTCTCTGTCGCCTCAGGACTGCCAAAGAGCCAAGTTCTTCGCGAAGCACCCCTCAAAAATCCATCGTCATCCGGCGACGAACATGATCCTGCCCGACTTTCATTTTGTCAATTCAGACCAGGAGTTGGCTCTCTACCAACCTCACATTTCTGTGCTAGTTTCGAAGAACATGCCACACAAAGAAGCGTACAACCTGATGGGAGCCTTTTTTGGATCATCTGGCGACAGGGACATATTCTCCAAGATCTGGACAGATTTTGTAGCGCCCTGGTTTGGGCTTCCGTCGAGCTGGGACACCCGTGACGCAGCCAAAGCTCCTGGCAACGTAGATACATTCCGGCCAGGGTCAGGTCAGAGGGTGAGGACTGCCTTTGGCGAGGGAAGTGTGATTTCCGCTGTCAAGAGGTCGAACTCCCGGCAATACCTTGTCAAGTTTTCTTTTGGAGTCGGCTATGTTGATGCATCTGCAATAGATCAACTCATGCATTCACCAGAATCAGATTCTGATATGGGTGAAGACGGCAATTATTCTTCCAAGTTGTTGCCAGATGACATCCAAGTCCTGTTTGGCACGGAAAAGATTTATCTGTTTCTCCGTCTATACATCCTTCTTGTGACGATGCTTTACCAGGCCAAAGACGTAATCGATAAAAAGAACCCAGGAGAGACAGCTGACACTGTGTTCTCTGGAGTTATGTCGATGATCCGCGATTTGATCAATGGCAAGGTCGAGGAGCGGGACTTTGAGGCTGATTGCAGGAAGAACGTGGACGCTAACGTGCATAATTTCATCACTATCCCGCCGCTGGTTGGGCGGTGCGCGAGGGCGCTGGCTGCAATGGCGAGGGAAGGCTGCATTGAGTATCTCTACCGATGCTCCCGGCTGAAGTTGAAGGTGCGCATGTTGAGTCTGCATACCCGTTTGTCGCAGAGTAGCCGTTTGGTTCTTACAATCATTTCCCCTTTATTTACAGGACCTCAATCAGCAACGCAAACTTTCCCTCGACTTGACTGAGGAGGCTACTTACCGACTTCAGATACAATCATCGGCGAGCCAGGTCTTCTTCTCCTACTTGCCAGTCGATGTAGATTTGCAAGTGACCAACCATCTCATTGCTAACAATCCAATGGAATCAAACGATGCGAAGCGCCCCCTCGATGGATCATCTGGTCCCACAGTTACCAGCAATGCGGAGGTAGCAAGTGAGCCAGATCCGAAGCGAATGAAGATGGAGGTGGACAAGCCTGACGCCAAAGCACAGGGCAATTGATTCAATATCTTATCTCAGGATCCCCACTTCGTTCACGCCGACTTGTTGACGATTATACATGACAACTATTCCTTGTAGGGTAAAATAGTGAATCTAGATTCTTCATCTAAATGGCTGTCATGATCACGTTTATCCTTCATGATCGCAACAGATGAAACCCAAGCCTGACTGGCTCATTCGTTCCTTCAGAAGCCGCAAGGCATTTGATCAAGCTGCACGGCGATGCGCAGCGGGGTTGCGGTGGGATCAACACTGACCAGCCCCACTCCAAAAGAGACTGACATTATTTTGCCATTCAATCTAAATGACACCCCGGCCTACCTGCCCTGGACCGAAAGATGATATGCCGCACCAGTTTCTCTTCATTGCAACACTTGACAGGCTTGACACCCACTTGATCCAGCACAGTCCAACGTTCGACCGCTTGCCAGTCGCCCGTTTGCCCCACTCTTTGTGATGCAAAATTGATCAAGGAGGTAGTTGGAGTTTTGAGGTTCAATGATTAATCGTTAGTTCGTGATGCAATTGAGGTATCAACAATGATACACTTTTCATAACTCATTTCCCGGCCAGCGAGTTGAGGGCGGCGGTGGGATACAATAATGTAAACATATAGCTATTCCATCACCAGTGCTGGTTACGGACAAACGAGCGAAGCGCTGAAACATACGCGGCATACGCGGCAAAGGAAGTGCCGCTCTTGAGAGGGAATGTGACGCCACATATCCCAATCGCCTCTTCATTTCAACTTAGCAATACCTCAGGAGCTGCGTCTGGTTAATGGACACCAATCAAACGGATCGACAGCCTGATCTTTACTGTGGCAATTTGTCTTGCCATGCGAAGGTTGGCAAACTGGCCTTGGGCAAATATTGAAGAGCCAAAATTTTGTTGACCTAAGGTATTTCTATTTTTGTCTTCACCTTTGATTGACGCACCCACGAAACACATCCCACACACCGCTCAATTCAATGGAGCTTTCACACCGATGAAAGACGCAGATTCCATAACAGTCCTGATCAATGCTGCGCTGCTTTATTGACAAAGGGGCTCACTACCACAGCAACAAATACCTGAGCCTCTGGCAAAATGATCAAATGATCATATCATATGAGAACCAGTCAGGTGCGTCCAGTCATATTCCTTGAATGCACGAACTAGCTATTCTCCCCATACCCATACTGTTGCTTCTTAGCATTGTTCAATAAGTACCAGCCATACCCGTTAAGCGGCGAATCAGCTTGGTATCCCTTATGGTCACCGAGTGGAAATCGTGCACGGAGTGCATGGAAAGGATGGGGCAAGTTAGGCGGTCCTGAATGGCTATGGCCCTCGAGCCAGGAATGCTCGAATAGGCCAAGAAGAGATTCGAGCCGTGGGCAAAACAAGGTCGGCTTCAAGGTTCTAGTCTCAGCGCAGCGCAAGCACTTTGTATTGACATGGAGACACATTTCATTACTCGTGCCCCGGATCTCAGCCGGGCATCAGAAGGTAGCTTAATATCCCATTTTTATGGCGAACATGAACTGAAACTAATCATTGGACACAACTTGCGTTTTAATACTGTGACATCACTCTTCAGACGTCGTGAGCATTCCTCGCCTCGCAAGGTCCACTCTCGGTCCTAGCCTTGGCCCGCACACTTTTTGTGAGCGCACTTTTCCTCGCATCTTCACTCCCTATTCCACCCCAAAACTTCGATTGTAAGCGTACTCGTTCCTGTAGGGACCCTACCCGACTCACGCTCTTGGTAATGGAAGAGAGTTATCTCTGATGCACTCTCACTCACTGTTGCCAAGTATCGACGTCTTCAGGCACGATTTTTTTCCATGAAGACGTTTGGGGCCTTTAAAGCACCCAGGATTTTTATGAGTCCGAGCTCAAGAAGCGTTGGTGCCTAACGGCAACCCGACTCCAACCTTACTCGAAGGGGGGAGGTTGTGAGTCCAATGCAGCACGGCTCGGGGCCATACACACGAGCTCGAAATCGCTAGTTGTTTTGTGAAGTTTGTGTTGCGTTATGTGTGTGTGTATTCTGGCCTCTGGACAAGTAAGGCAGAGCCAATCTTAGGCAGGGGAATTATACTAGGGGCATTAACGGCAGTCAGCTGCTTTGTGGCCACAGAGACTCCGTGGCAGAACCCCGCGAACGGTTCCCACCGCTGATGTTGTGTTGTGTGTTGTGTTGTGTATGTGTTGTGTGTGTGTTGTGTGTGTGTTGCGTGTGTGTTGCGTGTGTGTTGCGTGTGTGTTGCGTGTGTTGCGCGTGTGTTGCGTGTGTGTTGTGTGTGTGTTGTGTGTTGTGTTGTGTTGTGTGTTGTGTGTGTGTGTGTGTGTGTGTGTGTGTGTGTGTAAATGGCGGTTTCTAGTGCAATTATCTAAAACATATCCCCAAGCAGGTCCGTGTGTGTGTGTGTGTGTGTGTGTTGTCTTGGCTTCCGGATAGGACAGACAGTGACCCATAG